>JARFJB010000834.1:2442500-2450000 GCA_036346205.1 Vesta saturnalis
CGTGTCGATATTGGTTGTGCTATGTGTGCATGTTGTGTATGTCTGTCATGTGTGTATGTCGTGTAATGTGTGTGTGCGCGTGCGTTGTTAACAGAATTTAGAAATTCATCTGAAAATTTAGCTTAAATTATAAAAAAAAGCATTAGACTCCATTATTGAAAACATCCGTTACAAAAAAGTGCAGTCATGTTAAAATCAAAAAATGCATATAGGTAATTACATTACAAAAAAAATTATAGATCATCAATTTCCAAGTCACTACATTCCCGTTGAACTGAATGTCGACAAAATTTGCTGAGACCACTACATTTATAGGTAGAACATGAACAATTACCCTCACAAGAATTTCTACAAAAAAAGCAAACCATTAAATGATCTGTTCCTGGGGACTCACTACTAGTGATTGGATAATATTCATTATTTTGTTTACGCCAACCCCAGTCTTTTGGATATAAACTATTACCTTTCCAAAACTGAATTTGAAGATATACTCTATAAATGTGATCAGCAGCAGCTTCTCTAGTCAGAGGAAGATACGACAAATCACAATTAGAGCTTAATCCCTGTTTCGATATGATTCTTTTATAACAATTGTATCTTTCTTCGTTAAAATTGTCTGCAACTGAGTTCGAACAGATGAAGAAAAATCCTCTTTCCCACGTTGCATAAATCAGTTTTTGAAGTTCTACTGCAGTTAAATATTAAGATATCTTCTGTCAACCGCAAATTGGTTTCTAATAACTTAAATATTCGTTTCTTTTCAATTTTATATGGATATGAAGTTGCGTCGCAACCAGTGAATGCATGTATAAACAGCAAGTTATTTAATACATAATCTGGCAAAGAATTTGCAATTTTTAAAATGTCTAGATATTTATCGGGAGACTTTGCTGAACCAGAGGGTAACATAGAGTCGTATTTTTTATTTTGGGACAAGGATATTAGCAATGTAAATATAGATGTGTCGTCTGCTACTGTAATAACCAAAGAATCACAAGCATTCTCTGGTTGCAAAACAGAAAGATTATTTTAAGTAACGTAATTAACCAAGCCTGTGATTGTTCGTATTCACTAGAGAAGGGCTGTAAAACCTATATTGGAGTAAACTTTGTTTGATGACGACGATGCTCTTCATCTTTTGTTAAGGGTTTATAGGACCCATCAAAAACGACTCCAACGTTGCCTTTATAGATATTACAAACATAATAATTGTAATGTATAAAAAGTTGTTCAAAAGTAAACAGTTTAGGCCATACAAGTTTGTACAACTCTTTTCCGAGGTAAGATATTAAAGAAGCCTTTTTTCCCTTACGAAGTTTTCCATTGTTAAATAGAAACATTGGGTAGCTGTTTAGTTCATATTGAAAAAATGTGTTTAGGTCGTTTTCGTCTTTCATGGTGCATATTATCTATTAAATAGCAGTTGTGAATTGATTTCGTGTATATCTTGTCTAGTGGATACATTATTTATTTGATTCAGCATCTGAACTTTAAACTTTCTTCTTAAGTAAAATTATGGAAAAGGTTTGTCTGTTAGTTCCTGAAGAGATACAGAAGCTACATCGTACACTTTATCGCAATTTATCCCCTCCTCTAATACACCTGTTGATATTGAAATTAGATGGACAGGAACATCGTAGAAGGGCGAATTCTGTTCAAACCATGTTAATATGGTACTTAAGTACTTTAGATCAGTCTTTACTCTGGGCTCTCTAAGTTCTATATGTTGTTCACTAGATTGAGTGGTTACTTGAGCGAAATCTTCTACTACAGTACAAACCTTATCGCACACAGGTGTTGATTTAACACATTTGGCAAGTGTACTTGGAATAATACCTCTTCCATGCGTTAATCCTCCAGATGTTTTCATTGAACGCATAAGGGTTTGTTCAATGGTCATATCAGAGCGGTGCGTCTAATATGCTCTTGAAGTAAATTTTTTGTGGGCATCATGAGATAAAGATTACTCCAATGACGCCATGGTCTGCATATGTAAATGCGTAGATTTTGCATAATGTTGGTGATCTGATACATGGAAGAAAGGTATCATTTCTAAAACGCTTTGAAGGTGCATGTCAAAATTATCAGTCCTTTCAGATTTTATAAAACTATGGATTATATTGATTTGTTTAATGTACTGGACCCATAACTTAGACGTTCAGCTGTGCTTTTCTTTTTGTTCTAAGGTTTCATTAATTTTATTGGCTAACAGTTTAAGCTTATTTCCGCCCTTAAAATATGGTTAAGTAAAGCCCACTAAATTATCATATATGCTCTTATTGCACGAGAAAATGCATGTCCATTTTAAAATATGTGGCACTGTGTTTTTAACATATACCAATTTTAGGACGTCCTCAAGACCAGAACCTGACATAATATGTTCTATGATGAAACAACATGAGCAGGTGAAATCCCCTAAACGAAGAGTAACATTAGCTAGTTCCGGAGACAACTGCACAATCTCAAACGCTTTTTGATACAGCGGTTGGTCGAAAGTTACAATGCAATAATCTATATTTTGTTTCTTACTTTTCCTCTAAAAGCAAAATGTAAGGTGATATATATCGTGGATAAATCTGAAAGATTCATATTTAAAAAGGGTAAGGTTTTTAGGTAGCTAGAATTAACAGAGACGGGGTCTCTCGGAGTTATGCTGTGGATGCCACCCATAGCATGGAAAATATTATAACCATCCAGTGTATTTACATTAAAATCAGCATTATCGAAAATATACTGACAAAAAAGTCACAATGTCACCATTTCATGATCATAACACTTAATTGAAACTTCTTCAAAAAGTTGAGCATTAGTATATGTACTGCATGCACCTAAGGACGAGAATGTGTTTAGCAAAAATTTTGAACCAAATCTTTTATGCAAAAGGACAGAAAGCCCTAACTGTATTAGAAATAAATGAATGCGGTCGAGTAGCAGAAACTGTTGCGTGCGCTATACATAAATTTTTTTTTCAAAAAATTGTTTACTCTTTTTGTCCTGAAAACGATGTATAGCAGGAATCATGATATCTTCCCTCTGCTGCTACCAAGTCACCAATATTACATAACCTAGTATAAATGGCATCAAAAAACGAATATGATTTTCTACCACATTGGTTTAACACTATATTTCTTAATTCTACTGTTTCAACACTGCGAACGGCTTCTCTATATTTAATAGGTATCTTTTTATTACCTTCAACATTAAGTCCGCAAAAGAAACAGTGTGATTTAAAGTAATGTTTGATTTTTTCGAAGATTCGATTTGTCATCAGTCTTGGGTTTCCCCTTTCGTTTTTTTAAGGCATTAACTATAGATTTTTCCCTTGTATATTCTCTTCGACATATTTTATGAATCTCAAGTAATTCCATCCTCTCTCCGTAAACTTGTAGTTCTAATTGTCCCCAAACCTAAACTCACTTTAACACTGTTAGTATCTAATAGCTTTTCACATGCATAATGCACACATTATTACAACTATATTAACGTATTTTATTGTTTTCCAAAGAAACGTTACGTAAGACATGCCTAATCAACGTCTGGCAATAAATTTTGGACTGGTGTATAATGGTACGGGTATAAAACAGTTGATATTGCCCGACCAGATAACCAAGTATTTGCAGATATTAGCCTGAGAGTTGCTAAGCCCTACATCTGCCTTACAAGTTAGCATTAGGCCCCTTATTACAATACAAATTCATAATTCCAACCATAACCTGCGGAGACTTAAATGCAAATTCAAATTTTCCGCCAATGGGGCCTCGACAAGGGAGCAAAGCACCGAGTGCAAGTTGCGAAGCACTACATCTATCTTATGAGTTAGCATAGCACCTTATTATAATACAATTTGAAATTTCCCGCCAAGGATACCACGGCAATACACGAAGGCCCACGAAAAAATTCTCGAGCCTCGAGAGCAAGTTAGCATTAGGCCCTCTTATTAGATTCAAATTTCCCGCCATAACCAATCAGAGCACAGCTGCTGAGTAGTGGGGCTAAGGACCAATTAAAACACACGTACGAAGCCATAAGGGTCTTATCTAGTCTTAACCCCTCTTAACTGAAACAAAATAACCGCTAGACCACACCCTAGGAGCTTTAACCAGGGGGTTGGATCGCCAAAAAGGCTTTAATATTGCCAAAAGAACCTTAATTAGGGGATAAAATTATGCCAAGGGGTTAAAAAACGCCCCCTAAAAGAAGCCGACCCCAACCATACACCCTCCACCCCATTTTGTCCTGTGCGGGCTGGGCGTGGCTTACCCCCACTCCATTTTGTCCTGCAAAGGGACACTTATACTGCCGTCCATATTCTTGAAAATAACTTTCTATCTGGTTGTCTAGGGTTTGGAAAAATATTTCCGCAACATCTAGCCGCAGCACGTTCATTGAAATGTTGTTGAGCGCAAATTGCCACAATATCACTGATTTCACTACTTGAAAATAAATTATGTCGCGGTACTCTTAAAACGGAAACCTAATACTTAAACAATAAAATACTCAGAACAATAACAAACAAAAAATTTACATCGATTGGTGCTAGTATTTCGATAGCGCAGTTGGTTAGCGCGGTACTCTAGCAAAGTACAGGTTGTAGGTTCAAATCCTACTCGAGGTTTTTTTTTATTTATGTATTTAATGAAATTAATAATAATTTTTAATAACAAACAAAACAACGTAAAAAACATACCAAAAATATATTTTATGAGATCTCAAATCAGAGTTACGATTTTGTGATGGATTTTTTTTAAGGAGGCGAAATGCAATTTACGCACAATGTTTGGTACTCCAATAATTGACTACCGACTAAAACACCTCCTGTACTTCTAGGCAGTGACGTGGGACTGTTAACTGTGTTAATCTAACTTGAATCCATCTCTCACAAATGAATGAGGTATGTTCTGCACTATTCAGTATTCCTTCGCAGTATATACAATTAGAGGAAGGATGCTTTCCTATTTTTTGTAGGTGAGACCTAAAAAGCCATGACTGCTTAATAGCTGTGTTAGATAAAAATCTCTCTCTCCATGTTTTCTAGTAATCGATAATTTTATATTTTTTATTAACCTAGCGGTCCAGCGGCACCTGCTTTCTTGGTCCCGATCTTCTTGCCACAATTCTGTAGTTCGATTTCTTTCTTCTTGATTGATTATTTGTCTCCTGTTTCCTTTCTTCTCAAAATATTTTTTCTTTCTTTTGCCAATAGGTGAATTGGTATAACACCTGCTATTACCATGACTGCGGGCTCAAATACAGTACGGTAAGCTGAATGTATTCTGAGAGCGCTCTTGCCAATCGTGGCCTGTAGTATGTCTTATTTAGTCTGCCTGCCCAAACTTCGGCTCCATACAAGAGTACAGACTGTATCGCTGTGATTAGTAAACGCCTTTTGCTGAATTTTGGGCCACCTAGGTTTGCCATAAGTTTACCAAGAGTTCTCACGGCATTTCATGCTCTATCTACTGCCATATTTATGTGATTAGGAAAAGTCATCCTTGAGGCAAAAATCACACCGAAAGATTTTATAGCCGACTTTGTGATGGATACCTACTAAATTTTAATTTTATGCAAATGAACACTTTAAGTGCTTTTTAAAGAAAATAAAATGAACTTTTAGAAGTGTTAAGAAGTCTTTCAAAATATTTATGTAGAAACATAAGTAAGGTGTTGGTTGCGCCTTTATTTTTTACGTTCAAAGTAAATAGATATTCATGTTTGTCTACCCGAAAAACTCCCCTGTACCCTGTTTAAACAAGATATCTTGAAAAATGCGACAGCTATCGAAAAAAAGTGAAATAAAAAATGTATCTTTGAAAGGTCATAACGCTTTAAGGAAGCACCTACATATTTTTAGTTGTAAAATGAAGTCGAATTAGTTGCAAAGAACATATGAGTCGACTTACAAGCACTCCTTTAACTAATCCTTATCTGCTTTAAATACATTTAAACACATTTTGAAGTCGTTACTTTTCTTTCCATTTAAATCAAACACAATAAAAAAAATTATAAGTTTAATAATAGTTTTTATGTGAAATGCATCTAGGCACACATTCATTGTCACTGCTTTCAGTACCACTAGATGATTGACCTAAGCTAGTCACAATAGGATTTTGTACAAATTCATACTGCTTTTGAAAATCCCACCATTCTGACATTTCCTTTTCTGCATGTGTAATGCATTTTTTGCCAATATTCTGAAGTTAGATTCATCATATGTTGCCTCTCGTTTGATTTTAAAGCAATTTCTTAAAAATGTTGCTCTGGCAACAGCTCTGTGTATGATCTTGTTCGAATAAACCTGCATCCATTTTAAAATCGAAACTAATAGAATGTCACATTCGCCTTAAGCTGGTTGCACTAAATGAATAAATGTTATCCTCCTTTAACTCGTACATTAAGCTTTTTACTGTAACTGGAAACACTAAAATAATTTATGTCAGTTTATACAATAAATATTTTACGTGTTTCTTACATTTCAAATGCAATATCATAAATTTTGCTCTTAACCACGTTTTATATGTAGGCATCTACAACAAAGCTGCGTTTCTTTTGACGTTGTCTTTTCTTCTGAGGTATGCTGAGGTACACTTTGACCAGCTTCTTGACTTGCAGCAATTGGTACTTTGGTATGTCACAGTTTTTTCTCCACAAGCTTCGGTCGTTCTCTGTAAACAATGGTTTAGGTATGACAGATTTATAATTGCAATAATGACCTGTATAATCGAAGTTAGAGGCAAACTCGGTCCATTTCGATCACGATACGTTTCAAAATACCGAAGAACGTTCAATAACATGACGTTTTAAGAATTTACCTTTTAAAAACATCATACAAGAACTTATGATCGCCTTTTGAAGAATTTCAGTAGTTGTAATAAAAACTGTTTTAATAGCTCAGAGAATATACAACGTGACAGATCAAAACAAACAAATTGTGAGGTTAAGTTGCTGATTTATGTGGACACACGCTTTCAGCACTTTCAATATTTAAAATAGTTCGTTAAAATTTCCTTTTTCTTCCCTACTTATGAGGAGGAGAAATAAGTATAAACGAGCTTTTTTCTCGCAAAATTTTACGGTTAAAATTAAATTTACAACATTGTAGAAACAAAAACAATAAACTATGTCAGATAATACAGCTTTAGCATTTTCAATCATATTTATTTAATTTTTACATTTCTTTAAAATTCTGGTTCCCTTACTCCCTTCTACGCAAAATTACATTCATATCAAACAAAAAATCATCGAAGTCCATCAAACGGTTGTCTCGTAATCTGCTTGAACTAAATGACTCAATTATTTTAATATACAGGGTATGCAAATAGTATTGCACCAAATGGGATTAACTAGAAACGGTTTGACATTTAGATTTGACATTTGGTGGGGTTAAAACATACATAAATACCCATATTTTGATATGAGTTTCGTTTATTTTGCGCGACTGATGTTTGTCAGTGGCAGCCATCTTGAATTTTTTTAAATTGCAAACTAGGTTGAGTTTGGTGT
>JARFJB010000834.1:2455000-2520000 GCA_036346205.1 Vesta saturnalis
GCCCTCTGCAGGTTACCTTGAACATTTCCCGACACACGACCTCTACCTGAAAATAGAATCCCACACCTACACCTTGACAGTCCATTTAATACCTCTGACCTTGAGAATTCCAAGAATTAGCACCTCAACTTTACCGAGAACTGCTTGGTGAATATAAAGAATCTACTTTACACGGTGTACGAGAGGCCCTTGAAAACCATGTACTTGGACTCAGGCAATGAGATGACCTTGCAAAACCATATACTTTGATATAGGTAATGTGTACAATGACCTTAACCTCGAAAAACCATGTACTTGGACGTGAACAATCTGTAGTATGACCTTGAGGAATATACGTAGGCAGTGTGCGAAAATTGATACAATACGTTTTGGCTGTTGACCTAGATAACAATCTATATTTGGATTTCTAGGAATTATGACCTCGACTCGGCCAGAATACAATTTTCAATCGGAGAAGATCGGGATATCTCTGCAGGTTAACACCTGACTCTGACTCAGTCAATAATTGCTTACTTGAAAGCCACGTGGCGTCGTTGATTAGGAATGCTGCTAAATCTGACTTCCTAACTCCTGGTCTCAACCAGTTTGGTGACCTAACCCTGAAAGGTAGAATCCCCGCATCATGAAAAGTCTATTTGAATACCCCATGCAGCTGATTTCTATGAATTATGAGCCTGACCCGACCAGAATTGCTTGAACATCGCCTTTGTCCTTGAAAACTGGGTTTTTCTTAATAAATTAATAAGTAGATCACTATACGTTACCTTGAAGAATATATGCAGGCAATGTGTGTACGAAATGGCCTTGAAAACGATAAAGTGGGTCCTATAGTACACGTGCCCTTGAAGAGCATCCTCCTATATACCTTTACCGGTCATATATCGGGATACCCCTGCAGGTTGATTTCTAGGACTTATGAAAATTGATATCAATACATTTTAGCCATTGACAATCTACTTGATAGCCCTAAAAGTGATCTCTAGGGATTATCAACCTGGCTCAGCCAGCACAATGGACCGCCTTTGTTCTTTTCTCAGAGGTGTGACCGTGAACCGGCGGGGAAACGTTTGCCTGTGTTGGGAAACGGCTCTCCTGTTTTGGGAAACGGCTATCTGTCTTTGGGAACCGGATCCGGTTTTTAGGAAAACTACCTCATCCTGGTGGTTTAGGAGGACAGTAGTATTATGAATCCACATACTGTATGCATAATCCGTTTATTACAATTTAGCCAATACAAGAACTTTGACTCACATTTTTATCATAGACAACGACAAACTTTATAATACCCCCGACTTTGAGAATTAACGTCTTGACTCAGCCAAGAATTGCTTGGGTGTGCCTGAAATGTAGAATCCCCCACACCTTGAAAAGTCTGTTTAATACCCCTGAGAATTGATTTATAAGAATAAACACCTTATCTCCGCCAAGAATTGCGGTGTGACCTTGAGGAATATACGTAGGGAAAGTGTATGATGGCCTTGAGCAAAACAACTTTGACCTTGAAGCGTCGGATGAACAATGGATCACATTTGTTCCTGAAAATTGATTTCTCAGAATTGAGCCTGAAATGGTGGGGGAAGCTGAAAATTGACCTAGATAACAATCTATTTTTAGGAATTATGACCCTAACTCGGCCAGAACAATGGATCTCCTTTGTTCTTTTCTCAGAGGTGTGACTTTGAAAATTGTAAGCATAGTCTTTAACCTTGAGCTGAGCTGCTTGACATCGCCTTTTGTTATTGAAAATTGATTTCTCAGAATCTAGATAACAACCTATTTTTTAGGAATTATGACCCCCTAACTTGGCCAGAACAATGGATCGCCGTGGTTCTTTTTTCAGAGGTGTGACTTTGAAAATGGCAAACATAGACTTTGAAGCGTCGACTTGAACAATGGATTGCTTCTTGAAAATTGTTTTCTCAGAATTGAGTCTGAAATGTGGGGGTAGCTAGAAATTGATCTATTTTTAGGAATTATGACCCTAACTCGGCCAGAACAATGGATCTCCTTCGTTTTTTTCTCAGAGGTGTGACCTTGAAAATTGTAAGCATAGACTTTGACCTTGAAGCGTTGGCTGAGCTGCTTGACATCGCCTTTTGTTATTGAATTGAGCCTGAAATTGTGGGGGTATCTAGATAACAACCTATTTTTTAGGAATTATGACCCCCTAACTCGGTCAGAACAATGGATCGCCTTTGTTCTTTTCTCAAAGGTGTGACCTTAAAATGGGGGGAAACGGTTACCTGTGTTGGGTAACGGATCCCCTGTTTTGGGAAACGGCTATTTGTATTTGGGAAACCTCTATCTGTATTTGGGAAACGGAACCACTTGAGGTCATGAACTTTGCTGGGGAGCGTGACCTTTTAAACCGATGACCTTGAAAAGGTTAATCAACTTTGATCTACCAGCATAGACAACAATCAATAATACGATTTCCCTGCAGTTGACCTTGAGAAGAATTGTAATAGCTAATCCCTCCTGTATACCTGTGTTAACTGTGAATGCTCGTGACCTTGAAGAACCTCCAAGAATCCCATGCACCTACAATGAGCTTAAAAAGTCTGTTTAATACCCCCGACCTTGAGACTTGTAATAAATGAATTAACCCCTCTACTCCGTCAAGAATTGCTTGTAACCTTCAGCACTGTGGAGTAGCTCACTTTTGGCCTACGTAAAGCCCAGACACATGAGTCATGCAATTTTAGGGAGCTACTTCAGAGGTCAATGAACTAATTTCCTGCCATGTGGCCTTGAAATTTCCCGCCAAATGAACAAATGACTCATCCAACTTGGTGCCCTCGAAAATTTCCTGTAACACATGACCTTCACTCAGCCAAATTCCAAGATTTACTTGATGGCCTTGAACATTTCCTGGCCTGATGCAGGGAACGTGGCCTTGAAAGCCGTTGACTTCGACATAGGGAATGTGAGTCCCCATACCTTTAAGGATATACGCAGGCAGCGTGTACCGTGGGCCCTTTGAAAACCTTGACATAGGTAATGTGCTTGGACGCAGGTAAAGTGTACGATGACCTTGAAGAATAGGTAGGCGATGTGCGCGACCTTGAAAACCATGTACTTAGACGTAGATAATGTGA
This sequence comes from Vesta saturnalis, assembly GCA_036346205.1. Taxonomy (NCBI): domain Eukaryota; kingdom Metazoa; phylum Arthropoda; class Insecta; order Coleoptera; family Lampyridae; genus Vesta; species Vesta saturnalis. The sequence goes on from JARFJB010000834.1 coordinate 2,458,099, forward strand.
TCACCTTGAGGAATATACTTCAATGCAGACAATGTGTACGATGCCTTTGACCTTGAAAACCATTGACCTTGATGAGGATAATCTGTACGGGAAGGTCTATTTTATTATTATCAAAAGTGAGTTAGAAGTGACATAGCATATCTCCTATAATGAATGTAGCATTGGTATGTCTATAAGTTGACACAAGAAGCTTTCTTACATACCTGTAAGTACTTGTCTTTTAGTGAATTGTAAATGGCAGATGCAAATAACACTTCTGGTACAAAAAGCGAAATGACAGATACTCTATTACTGTACGACAAGCTTTGATAACTTTCCCATGTCGCTAAAAATCTCAAGGTTATGGTTAGCCTATTTCTTGCTGAAATTGTGCTTTTCATGTGGATGTCAGTCCGTTGCATTTTCTTTTCTAGCACGTATAGTAAAATATCGAATGTTTCCTTACTCATTCGTAAATAACCCTTTAAGCTAACCTGGGCTTCCACTTGAAATTCATTATGTACAAATGAACAAGCTACTAGTTGTTTCAGATCTCTTCTTAACAGCCATTACCGGCTCCAGATACGTCTTTCTGGCTTGAAAATATTTGTTACTATGTTCAGTATTTGAACAACTTTCTCAAAATTTTGATTAATTGCTGTGCTTTCATATTGCAAGTTGACAGAAACAAAAACACATTTGACATTCCCATGCCATTTTTGTTTATTTTTTGACAGGTGGCAATTAATATGACGGAATATAGCTGCATATTTATGTTGCTATCTTTATGAATGTTGTGATGAAATCTAGCATATTATGTAGTATGGCATCTAGTTTAGGACAAAGTATGAAAACTAGTACCATGACAAATAAGCTTAAGGCACCTTTAGCGGTCCCAACATTAATAACATATTAAATTAATGTCAGTGAACATTTTGTTGTAGAAAACTTTTAACATTTTACTAACAGTTCATAATTTACCATTGTTTACTTTATTATTTCGCAATGAATTTTGAGAGAATCAGAAAGTTCTTATGTTTGTGTTACGCATGCAAACAATAATAAGAAACCTCTAAAATTATAGATAGGGTTCTTTGAAAATACTTTGAAAGCTTTAAGTGTTTTTCTTGATATGGTTAAAAACAAAAAGTATACAATTAAATAATGAATGTATGTTTAAAGAACGTAATACTTTAATATCAATTTAGTGACGTAATAACACATGGTTGTATTTAATTAAAAATAACAAAAACGTACTACAATAGAAATAATAATAAAAACAAAGTCGTGCTTAATTTGCTTATATGATTTCTTCTCCATACTCTGTCTGAATCTGTAATTGAATGCGTGCACATTCCGTGGTATACTTGAAGCTACACAATGGTATTTGTACCGCTTACGTGATTGTGTATCATCATTACAACAAAACACGTGTGTAGGCATGAACTTTATTATGTGCAATATAAAACTATACTATTATAAATTTGATATTATTATAAATAAGTATTCATTTAATAAATTTTATTTAATTATTAGCTTTTCTCGCACTCCATTGTAAAAATGATTACTTATTATTTACTCCATTATATTCATAACATGTATTAGACACAATAAATACATACTACTGTTCAACTTCATTACGCTAGATATATTTAGAATATGTTATAATAACAAATATAGTGCTAATCGACTTTTATGATCACTTTCGGAAGACTGTGTGTTTATTTATAAATTTTATGCTAGTTTAATATTGTCTGGTTTTGTGTTTTAAATCAAACAAAACTGCATTAATTTCAGTAAAAAAATAAATTTTGTACACATAGAGTTAATGGCATAGTGGTGTATGTTTATAGTACGCAGTTATTGGAATATTACACAGTATCGATTAGCATAAGGTACCTCTCAGATTTAGTTACTAAATTATGCAGGCCGCAGGGTATTGTTAATTATGTAGTATCAAAAAAATCTGCAAGGGACTCTAATTTAAAAATTACATTTACTCTTAAATGTTCAGTTTTCTAAATTTTACAAGACAGACTAAGTTTATATTTAGTCTGTTATCTCTAATAACGTTGGGAGATCTGTGTACTGACAATGCAGAGTAATTTGTTTTAAAATGTATGAGATGAGTATATGAATTTTATACCTTCCAACCTGTACGTATAGAAGTCCGTGTGCGTGTATGCATAAGTATAAGTGAACGTGTGCGTACATGTGCGCGTATGCGCGCATGTGTGTGCGTATGTGCGAGTGTGCGTATGTAAGTGTATGTGTGTGCGTGTATGCGGGTGTGCACGCATGCGGGTGTGTTCGTGTGTGCGTGTGTGCGTTTGTGCGTGCGTGTGTTTAAGAAGCACGTCGCGTGTGTGCGTGTATGTTGCCAATTTTCATTATGAACGTAATACAAAAGCAGTTGCATAGTAGTATGGTATAATGTCATAATAGCCTGCAAGGTAATCACAATATTTTATAAGCCATATTTCTGCCTTTCGAAAGTAATTGTTTGGATATTAAATACGTATTGACTAATTGACTAATTTTTGCCAAAAGAATTTCAATTATTTTATGTACCTTTAACTACAACTAAAATCTATATTTAATAAAAGGCTTTATCATCACTCACTCATCAATCAACGCCCAGATCAGACCATTAGGCGTTGTTTAATCCCATGTCTCCTTTCACCGGTTACCCATGTCGGTGGGCGGTGGCTTGAAGGACCATGTCACCTTTCATTGGTTGACGATGTTGGCGGCTCGAAGGACCGTGTTTCTTTTTACTGCTTGCCGATGTTGGCAGCTCGAAGGAGCGTGTTTGTTGTTTAATCTCTAAGACTAAATGTGTTAGGAATGCAAGAGGTACACCGTCACTTGTGCCGATTGTAGACCGGTCATTGTACCCAGTTAGTAATTGAGCTAGTGGTATCTAACTGAATATTGTTTATTAAATCTAACCACAACTATTTATAGTAATTATCCCACTGTCCTATTTACAAAAATTAAACAATTGCAATTTAATGCGGCGCATAAATTCCATTACATTGTGCTACGTTGCGTTCTTGGTATTATCAAAGCTGCTATTTAACTTAATTATTAATAATGATTGCAAAATGATTTGAGTTTGAACATCCTGCCGAGTCGAGGAGTTTATATTCGGGTGTGGACTAAACAGCCTGTCGCGCAGAGGAAGGGGCAATTGTGGTACACAGTGGTTCCATCACGATCCCTTTCTCTGTGGGTTGACTGTTTTTTCCTTCGTACTCGTGTGCATATGTTATACGTCCTGCAGATTGCCAGAATCGTTCCCAGTACTATTATCGTACTAAATGTGATGAAATTTTTCTCCAGAAAGTGTAAGTCTTGTCGTATTGTATCTTCCTCGCTTCTTAACTTATTAAGTTCACCCGTCGTCTTCAATATTACCTCTCTGGACGTTGTTTACTTGAGATCGATGTTTATCTTCCTCGCTTCTTAACTTATTAAGTTCACCCGTCGTCTTCAATATTACCTCTCTGGACGTTGTTTACTTGAGATCGATGTTTAACTGCTCTAGTCATGTTGTTGTGGATTGGTTTATGATACCTTTTAATTACTGACACCGCATCTTGCCATGTTGTACTTACAATGCTTCGTTTGGTTTTTACCCGGCATTAGTGGGATAAGTAGATGATCCCTGTTTGGTCTGACGTTATCTCTTTCCTGATTTCATTGCACATTGATGGGTAGAGCTGTCCGTTTTCGTTACGGCGGTCGTCATCGTCTTCTCTTTGAGGATTGGTTGTGGGTGTTATCTTAGGATGTAAGGAGTAGTGCCAAGGAGTTCTTCGAACTCCTCTGGTAGGTTATCTACTTGTTGTTGTAGGAGTGTTGGGAGATGTTTAAATTTGGTTTTGGGTTTTCGTGGTAGTCGGGGTTTGTTGGAGAATGGGATTTGTAATATTTGTTTAGTAGGTAGCGCGTCACCGTTTACCCTGCGATTTGTGTATTTGGTTTGCAGTGTTTTTAGTCTGTCGGTTATTGGTTGCATGTTGGCGTGTTGCATGGTTAATTGGTTAGGGTGTCTGTAGTGTAGTTTGTGTAAGATGCATAGTATTGTCCTTTCGCAGGAGGCGAGGGATTGGATTTGGTTGGTTTTTAGAGATGCGTACAATGGAGCGCGGTAGTCGAGTATTGTATTGTATATATGTTGTAGGCTTTTGGTAGGGACAACCTCTGACGTTTCCTCGCAGCATTTTCAATAGTGATGCGCGGTTCCGTACCTTATTGAGAGCACCGCTAGCGTTGGGTCACCAGCGTAGAGTTCGGGAGAATGTGATGCCTAGGTAAATGACTGTGGCTTGTAATTGTAGTCTTTGTCCGCGTAAGGTCAAGTTGATGTTGTTGCAGGTTTGTCTAGTGAAGTTAGATAGTTTGGGGTGGCTAAACAGTATTGTTTGTGTCTTGTTGGGATTGATGTTAATCTCTACCGGTTGACCTAGTCGGAGAAGTGGTTGAGTTGTTGCGCCGTCACTGTCCCTACTGCTGAACACCCGGGAGCAGATGACCCTATTCGTGCCTTCACACATCTGCCTGTGAGATATAAGAGAAGAAATCGGACGAATGCGGTCGGAAAACCTAACTGTCTAAGTTTGTGTAGTAGTCCTGCGTGCCACACTTTGTGGAATGCATGTTTGACGTCCAGGAAGACTGCCAGGCAACAGTCTCCTTGGTTCAAGGCTGTGGAGGATTCCGTGTAGAGTTTTACTAGGGGGTCTGGGCAGGAGCGGTTCGGCCTGAAGCCGAACTGACTGTTGGATGCGATATCGTTGACTTCGAGATGTTCTCTTAGCCTTTGGGAGAAATTGCCTCTATACATGCCCATACAACTTAAAAGGGAAATCGCTCTGTAGGATGAAGGATGGGATCTAGATTTGTGTATCATGACGGTTGAAGTGGACTTCCATTTGGTCGGGAAATAAGATAGGGTAAGGCATCTGTTGTATATTCGGGATAACTGTCTAATGGCGTTTTGTGGTAAGTTCTTTAGTATTTGTCGGTTAAGTCCATCTTGTCCGGGAGTGGAATTTCTCCCCTGTCTAAAGGTTTGTAGTATTTGTTCCGGTGAGATGGGATTAAGCAAAGGGTCGTTGTCTGATAGTTCGCGTGGTCTGTGGTTTTGGTTTTGGAACACCTCAAGGTTTTGCTCGAGATGAGTTTTGAAGTCGTTGTCGAAGGATGGATCGTCATGTGTGGTGAGAACGTCTTGCAGGTAAAGGCCGAACAGGTCAGCTTTCTCCTGATTAAAAACTACGAGGTTACCTTGAGGGTTGATTAGGTGGCAATTTTGTTTGGTTTTTTGTTTTGTTAGGACCTTAAATTTGTGCCAAAATTTAGAGCCTTCACCGTAGTCGAGTTTGCCTGTTTCTTTAATCCAGTTTTCCTGGATATATTTGTTTGTCTCTAGTCGGATTAGTGCGTTTAGTCAGTTGTACTCGGTTTTAAGTATTGGGTCCTTGGTTGTCAGAAATCGGCGGTATATTCGTCGCTTTTCTTTAATCAGGAGGACGATGCGGGGGAAAGTGGTTTCCGTAAGATGTCAATTACTTTTGTGGGGATTGTAGTATTGGCTGGGTCGGATATGAATTGGGTTAGTCCTCGTATGGCTCTGTCGGTGGTGTTTAGGGGTATGTCTGGGACGTTGTTGGAGATTCCAATCGGCGTTGTGAAAGTTCCTGCGTGTGACAGTAGTTTATGTTAGGGGAGTGGGGAGCCTAGAGATGTCTTCACTAGTAGGGAAAGGTGGTCTGATGTTATTGTTGTGCTGAGGTGGCAGTTGTCGTCGAAGTATTGTGTCAATTGTTCGGAGCATATTATGTGGTCGGGTATTGAGTGGCGGTTATATCCGATAGAAGTGGGGTGGCTGTTCCTTATTCTTAATAATGATAGGCTAAGTAGTTTGTTCGTTAGTATTTGTCCGTTCGGGTCGTAGGTCGTGTCTCCGAATTGTTGGTGTCTCGCGTTTAGGTCACCGAGTAGTACTGCATTGGAGATGTTGACTATGTAGTGCAGTAGTGGATAGGAAAGGATGCTGTGTCCGGGAGGGTTATAATAGCAGAAGACTATTATAGGGGATGAGGGAGGGTGGACCGTTGCAGCTACATATTCTAGGTGTTGAAGGTGTTGGAAGCGGATGGGTATCGAGTGTGTATAACGAGTGCAATACCTTGTTTACCCCGGTCCGGATTCCTGCGAAGGTATGTGTTGTAGTGGGATATGTTGAGGGTGTCTCGGTTGGTTAACTTTGCCTCTATTATGGCTAGTACTTGTATGCGGTCTGTGTCAAGTAGGTGTTTGATCAGATGGCGTTTTCGTCGAACGCCATCCGCGTTAACAGGCCCTATCGTCAGATTCATTGTTGCGGGAACAAAGGATGGGAAGTTAGGAGGTGTGCATAGGAATTTACTCCGGTCGGTAGTGAGGGGTGCTGAAACCGACCTTTGCACCGCTCCCAGCTAAGTACAATCGCCTGCCTAAGAACTCCCTCGCTACATAGTCCATCCTCTTCGTGATAAGCTAGCGCCTATCGGGGAAGATAGTGAACAGGGTAAACGTTAGGGCTCGCAGGAAGGTGTTGATCCTGAAAAAGTGCTCGTGGCTCTCATCGTCAGGATTAGAGGAGGTGGTGGAAGCTGTTTCCAACTTGGAAAGGGGGGCTACGTTGGTAGGAGAGGATGGGATCTCCCGCGTTTCTCACAGTCGAAACTGTAAGTAGGGTGAGAGCCGCCGCAGTTGTTACACTTTGGCGAGGATATGGAAGCGCAGGCTTGGGTTTGTGGCTTCCGCCACAGGAGGGGCACTTCAGGGAACGGGTAGGACACTACTGCTAGGTGGCCCACCTGGGTTCAGGTGGAGCAGTATTTGAGAATAAGATTGGTGGTGTGTGGTGGCTCGCATTGGTAGCGTCTACCGAACATACGGACGTCGTTATACAAGAGGAAGTCTATGCATGATTTAGAATGGGTAAGGATACGAACAAAGGATTCGGGACGGTTGGTGATTCTAGAAACTACACGAATGGCATTGGTAACGTGAGGAGGTCGATGGCCTGTATAATTTCTCCTTCGGTTACGTCACGGTCAACCTTGCGGGCGAGACATGGCAGGGAGAGGGGATTGGGTCAGGTGTGGTTGGGCCGGACTGGATAACAGATGGGGTTCCAAAGGTGGCTTGGATGGATTTCTCCACTTCAGCGGTCGGGATGGGTTGAGAGGTTTCTATAAGGGCGGTTTGGTTGTGGTTGAATCTAATATTCTCCCACGGGAGTTGAAGAGGGCGCAAGGTGGTGTACAGCTGCTTCTGGGAAACAACTGTTTTGGGAATATTGCGTAAGCAATATCGGGATTTGGGTTGGGTAACGGTAGAGGTCGAGTATGCGGATGAGGAAAATGAAGAGGATATGGACACGGTGGAGGGTGAGGGTGCGGGTGGCGTCCTAGTGGTCGTTCGCGTCAACGTCGTAGTCGTTGTAGTCCGGGTTGGTGTAACCGGTAGCGAACCTACGGGCAGCGTACGTCACGGTCGGTATCGTCGGGGTTAGGGTAAGGGAAAGGGGGCTGGGAGGTGCGGGTTTACCGTGTTTTACCATGGTAGGTTAGTATTAGGATTGAGAAGTGTAATTAAACAATTGCAAATGTTTATTTTTTACGGAAGGTGGACTCCCACCGAGGTGCAGCCTCACACTCTACTGGATAAAGCTTAGAGTTAGGAGTCCGACAGAAATGGAGAGTTTTGTTAATAGGTTAAAAGGATATAAATTCATTTACCCTACGGGCGGCGTTCCTCTTCGTGTGATTGGCTCCTTTCTTCAGTGGCTGGCTGTCAGTTGTCCTGGATGTTCTTCCTGCTGTGTCGATGCTGCTACTTCCGGTCCGGCAGTTTCCTTATCCCTAATAAGGAATGTTTTTTCCGCTTTCCTTTTGTAGTGGTGTGTTAACAGTGACTACTACTTCAGAGCAAGCGGCGAAGAACCCGTTTAATCCTGGTACGAAGTTAATTAATTAATTAACGCTAATTACCTTGCGACTTGTCTGATAGGCGGTACGACAAGAAGTGGAGTGAATATAGGAAAAGGAAAATCCCACGCATTTCATTCCCTCCCCCAAGTAGGAGGGCGGGCTGCTTAATCTTTCCTAGCTCCTTCAGCCACAATCATGGATTCACAGCATACATACATACATTACGTATATATGTACAGTGGGATTAAAGATGAGTGTGATCAGGATAGGATCGGAAGGAACGGAGTTAGGGCGAATTTAAATTTTCGGTCGCTTTTATAGGGACTGAGCTCGATGGAATGAGAATATTTGCAAATTTTATTAGCAGGAATTGTAAATAGTGGGGTTGATGCGTAATTAACGGATTTTGAACATATAGGAATACAATTGAGGGGATTTTTAGGATTTAATTAAGAAAAGTTAATTAGGATAAGGATCTCGATCTTTACACCATACTATTAAAAATTTGGCAACAGTTTCGCTAATTATTAACCTTCGCCAAGCTATACATTATCTGTAAAACAACATGCAATCAACTCAAACTTATGCTAATTTTTATATGACTTACTCGCAAACATTTTTTTGGTATCTATAAATCTAAAATGTTTGTAGGTATGTAAAATGTCACATAAAAAATTATTATAAGTTTGAGTTGATCACATGTCGTTTTACAGTTAATCTATGGCTTTAAAAAGTTAAATAATGAGCGAAACCGTTGCCAACATTTTAATAGTATGTAAAATATTAATGATAAGATGCTTTTTTTTATAAAATAAGAATCCTGGAGAAAAATTTAATAAATGAAATTTAGCACTTATATTTTCTCGTTTTAAATGATAATATAAAATTGCTTGCATATGTTTTCAATAACTACTGTTGAATTATAGTAGTGTGCTAATTTAACATACAATTGGTAACGCATTTACTTCAAGGTCTAGGAAAAAATAGAAGAACCTAGACATAACAAGAGCTAAAATAAAAATTAAGGTGTACCATTGTGCCTTTTTTTAATTATAAGATTCCAAAACCTATTTAAACGGAGATTTTCTTCTTACCTATTGAAGTTATTAGGATGTTTATATATCTCAATAGCTTCACGAACATAATAATGAGCTTGTCTTGATAATATTTCCATATTATCAAATTGAATGTCTTGATTTAAATTATTTAAAGCATGCTCCGCTCTCAGGTTTACCTAATACACATATTCTCATAAGATCTTTACGTCTTGTATCAAAGCTACCTTTTATGATTCCAAAGAATACTTTTCCAGATGGTCAAGATACCTTATACCCTCCAGAAGATGATAATGTGTTTGAAACATCTTTAGATGACCTTACATGTTCTTTAACTTTTCTTGTAAGTTTAAAAACAGTCCTAATGCCATGATAAATAATATTAATAATAATAAATAAAATAATTATGATTTTTTCATTTCTATCTATAAAATTAGTTATAAAAGAAAGAAGGACAGAACCAAAATTAAGCACTGATTTTTCTTTATGGTTATTTATATCAGGTGTAATAACATTATTCATATCATTAAGTGAATATCCATTAACTTGTAAGGATTTTGTAAAATATTTATACCCATCTTTTAAAAATTCAGGATCACAAATTCGTTGTGCTCGATCCACCAAAGATTTAATTACACCAATTTTTTTATGTGGATGGTGGATTGATAATTTATGAAGGTTCTATCAGTGTGTGTTGGATTTTCATAAACCTTAAAAGATAGTGAATTATTAGTTTTAGATATTAGTATGTCATGAAATGGCAAACTTCCATTATTTTCCTATTCCATGATAAACTGGATGCTAGGATGTATAACATACCAATTGTAAAAATTAAAAATTCATTTAGTGCTTCTTCTCCATGTCTCCAAATAACGAATGAGTCATCTTATAGAGAGCGGATAATAAGGCAAATGCCTGGAGCCTGTCTATTTTGCTTTTTGACGTTTTTGCCTTTTTAAGGAATATTATTTTATCTTGTCTTTTTACTCATCAATTTTGATCATTTTGTGTAAAACTTGTTCTAATAGGTAGCAATTTATTTATTACAGGAATTTGCTTAAGTTGCCCTTTAGTACTATTAACGTTCTTTCCTCAAAACTTGTTACCACGAATCTGTAACTAACAGATGGAATGTAAAGTCCGCGTTTTGTTAACAATCGTTTGTGGAAATAATTAAACAGAAAACCTGGTTATACATAAAGAGTAATTTACAAATTGTGACTAGGATTATGTACAATGACAGGCTTAATACCATATTCAATACTTTAAGGATTTCAGCATGAATCCCATTTTCAGCGCCTTTTCACTAAGTAAAGAAAACAGATGTAATTTTTATTCTGTCCGGAGGGGATTCTTTTAATATCTTAAACAAATGATTAAAACAGTTTGGTAAAACAAAATAAACTGTAAATTTTAACAGTCGATTGTGCCTCTTTTTTGCCTTTTTGCCTGTTTTAATATGCCTTTTATGTCGCCTTTTTTAGTATTATTTCTTGCCTGACTATCCGTTCTTTAGCACATATCTATACCAAACTAAATGTTTTTTATCTAGTAACGCTAATGTTTCAAATGTTTCCACGTGAAAATTAGCTATAACAGGACTAAGAGGACTACCCATTGCCACACCATCAAACTGTTCATAGAATTTACTATTCCACTGAAAATAATTCGTAGTAAGACAGTGCTAGAAAAGAATTGTTATATCCATTGGAACAATATGAGCAATATATTCAATAGTTTGTTTTAGAGAGATTTTTGGAAGAAGTTAAACAAAATCAAAACCATTTTATCACCCTCGCCAATTTTGAAATTATGTATTTTTTTAATGAAGTTGCAGAATGTTTAATATAATGGTGTGTTTTACCTATATGAGGTTGTAACAGGAATGTACGATGTTTTGCAAGATTGTAGGAAGAACTATTGTAAGTTTGGTTATGAACCAATACGTTCAAACGTAAATATATAATATAAAGTATGATATTGCCGGCCCACATTCCATTAATATAAATAGTTTGATTGTAATCTCATTATGTTTAGAATTTACATCAATTCTACATAAAGACAAAACTTACATCGATTAGGGCTGTATCTCGATAGCACTGTTGGTTAGTGCGGTACTCTAGCAAAGTACAGATCGTAGGTTCAAATCCTACTCAAGGTAAACTTTTCATTTATGTATTTAATAAAATTAATAATTTTTAATTGTATGAAGAATTCTCAATATTGGAAATTATATTAAATCGTTACTGCGAATGAAGTTAGATACAAAACTGTCAACATATTACGTAAAGCAAAACTTATAAAAAGCAACCTATCCTTTCGTGAGCGCCGTGCTGTATTTGAACTTAAACGTAATGAAAATATATTAATATTACAATCAGATAATGCAACTGTTATATTAAATATTAACAACTATAACATTAAAATGGAGCAACTGAATCACAGGCTTATCGTGAACCACCAACATATCCTACAAAAGTTTCTTTTGAAAACTAAACAACTACATTAATATCTATTCTGAAGAAATAAAAAATAAACTAACTATGAAGCTCTTTCACCAAAACTATATGATGTACCAACAATCCATAAACCTCATGTTGCTCTAAGGCCTATTGTTAGTTCAATTGGTTCTCCTACATACAACCTTGCAAAACAACTTACATTACTACACTACGTTTCAAGTGAAATGCACCACTTAGAAATAATGATGCTATGATTTTGAAATTTTGGCAAAATAATGTTTTGGTATCATATAGAAAACGATGGAAGTTTCAATGAAAAAGAACAAGTCATTTTGTACATTGCATCACTGTTAACATCAATTATCAACAATTTTTATTTATACATTTTAAGAAATCTAGTCGCTTAGTGTCAATTTTTTGTTGTTTAACTGACACATTTATTCTGAAAAAATGCCCCCAGTAAGACAGCGACGAAACTTTGCCCAAGTTTCAGATTTTGACAAGGGTAGAATTATCGGCATGAAGGAAGCGGTTCGTTATTTCGAGAAATCGGCAGAAGACTTAATCGAGACCACACCACGGGGGCCCGCATTTGGTCTTCTTGGTTTGAAGAAGGCATTAACGACCTCGTCCCAGTGAAAGACCACCACGCAGCACCAATGATCGTTAAGAACGACTTCTTAGGCGGATGGCCACAAGAGATCGGTTTCAGTCAACAAGGTTTGTTGCGGTGAACTGGATAGGAGCTATTGGTCCTCACTTATCAATATCAACAATCTACAGGAGAATTCAGTCTTTCGGCTTACATTCGTATCGTCCGTACCGACGACCCTAGTTAACTTAAGAGTATAAGACTGCTAGATTGGCATGGTGTCAAGAAGGGCGGGACTTGGGCCTTCAATGAAATAACATCGTCTTTAGCGACGAATCGCGTTTTTGTTTGTGGCAAAACGATGGTCGTCAGAAGGTACGGCGGTTTCGAGGAGAACGTCGAAATTTAGAGTTTGTTGAAAGACGACCCGCAGGTTTAACACCTGGAGTCATGGTTTGAGGCGCCATACGTGTTGGTAGAAGATCCCCTCTTGTGTTCATTCTAGGCACATTACGTGCTCAGCGTTACATTGATAATGTTTTGGAGCCAGTTGTAGTACTGTTAATGCAGACGTTGCCAAATGGTACTTTGCAACAAGATAATGCTATACCACATACCGCACATGTTATAAGATGGTTTCTGGATCAAGAGCAGCTACCAGTATTGCCATCGCCAGATCTTTTGCCTACTGAACATGTATGTATGGGACATGATGGGTCGAAGACTAAGGCAACTACCAAGACCCCCAAACAACTTGGATGAATTACGACACCATCTCCAGGCAGCCTGGGATAAAATGCCTCAGGAGGATATAGACCATCTCATAGAAAGCACGCTTCGCAGAATGAACGCCTGCATTGCTTTGCGTGGCGATGCTACACACTATTAACATTTTCTTGTTAACTGTTAATATTTTGCCTTCAAAATTTCATCATTTTATACATGTTAATAAATCATATTTTACCATACTTTCAAGATCATAGCATTATTATTTCATTTCATTTGAAACGTAGTGTATTGCATTGAATATATTAATCATACTTTTCCAAGGGATATAACAGTTCTTTTTCAGTACTGTCTTACTACCACTTATTTTCAGTGGAATAATAAATTCTATGAACAGCTTGATAGTGTAGCAATGGGTAGTCCTCTTAGTCCTTCTATAGCTAACTTTTACATCGAAAAATATGAAACATTAGCTTTACGTAATGCACCTAATAAACGTTATTTGAAGATATGGAGAAGCAGCACTACATGAATTTTTAATTTTTATAAATGATGCACATCCTAGCATCCAATTTACCGTGGAAAAGGAAACTAATGAGAATTTACCATTTCTTTACATACTAATACCTAAAACTAATCATTCGTCTTTTAATATTTACAGAAAGTCGACACACATTGATAAATACCTTCATAAATTATCAAACCACCATCCACATCAAAAAATTGGAGTAATTAAATCTTTAGTGGATCGAGCGAAATAAATTTGTGATCCTGAATTTTTGAAAGATGAATATAAATATTTAACAAAATCTTTACAAGCTAATGGATATTCACTTAATTGTATTAATAATGTTATTACGCCTGCTACACATAACCATAAAGAAAAATCCGTGCTTAATGTTGTTACTCCTTTTCTTCCTTTTAAAACTAATTCTACAGGTAGAATTAAAAAAATCCTAATTAATCATGGCATTAGGCCTGTTTTTAAACCTACAAGAAAAATTAAAGAACATTTAAGGTTATCTAAAAATGTTTCAAACCCATTACCATCTTCCGGAGTATATAATTTACCTTGTTCATCTCGAAAAGCATACATTGAAATCATAAAACGTAGCTGTGATACAAAACGTAAAGAACATATGAGATTTTGTACGTTAGGTAAACCAGAGAAATCTGCGGTAGTTGAGCATGCTTTAAATAATTAAATCATGACAATCAATTTGATAATATAGAAATATTGTTAAGATTTTCGTCTCTGCTTGTTTTTACTATACGTTCGTCTGCCATTCTGTTTACGTGTTTGTTCCACTCCTTTTTCTCTCTTTGGACCACTTATTGTTCATCTCGAAAAGCATACATTGGAATCATAAAACGTAGCTGTGATACAAAACGTAAAGAACATATGAGATTTTGTACGTTAGGTAAACCAGAGAAATCTGCGGTAGTTGAGCATGCTTTAAATAATTAAATCATGACAATCAATTTGATAATATAGAAATATTGTTAAGATTTTCGTCTCTGCTTATTTTTACTATACGTTCGTCTGCCATTCTGTTTACGTGTTTGTTCCATTCCTTTTTTCTCTCTTTGGACCACTTAACGACATCTTGTACTTTGCAAGCATCTCGTATAAATCTATTTGTTTACATTTTTCTTACGACTTTTATCATTTGGTTCATGACAATGCTAAACAGGAATGGGCTTAATAAATCTCCCTGCCTTACCCCTCAAGTTACTTTTATCTTTTCGGATGTAGTATTGTTAGATTTTATGATCGTTTGATTATCAGTGTTGATGTCTTCTATTAGTTGTATTAGCTTTCTTGGTATACTGTGGTCTGCTAGTATGTTGAGTATGTCTTCTAACCGTACCTTGTCAAAGGCTTGGGTCAGATCTATACAACAGAAGTATGCTGGACGGTTAAACTCGATAGATTTTTCTATTATTAGCCTTGTGATGAAGACTGCATCTGTTGTACTCCTGTTTTGTCTGAACCCTTGCTGTTCTTTCGAAATTCGAAATGTCTATTGTATTCTGCAGTTGTTGCTGCACCATTCTTGTCAATAATTTCAAGGAGGTGTTCAAAAGACTGATGCCCCTGTAGTTTTGGGTTATTTTTTGTCGCCCTTTTTGAATATAAGGATCGTGATATTTAGCCTCCATTCCGTTGGTATCTTCGTATATGATTTTCAAAAATAATTTATATGTTTGGTTGGTCAGTTCTCTCCCCCCTATATTTAAGGAGTTCGTTGTATATTCATTTGCTGTTTTTAATTTAGCATAAGTTATCTCTACCTCGCTCGTGTTTCGTGACTTTGTACATCATAATTTGATTAAATCTTGCTAAATTTGCTCTTTGATTATTACATTTTTCACTGTTAGCCTTCATCCGTCAAGAGAGTGTTCTGATTTGTTACCTTCAAGGCAGTTTAACAATATTTAATTTATTAAGGATCTAGTTTTTCCTTATCAAAATTGTATTACTTAGTTAGCTTTATATATTTATAAAAGTGTTATATTAATGCCAAGCTTATGTTTGCGTTTTCAGTTTTTCAAATTTCATAGGTTTGCTTTAACATCTTAAACAATTCTGAAAGATTTTATTACGACTGAGGACGATTACTGTAAGTCTTGTCGAAACGTTTAGATTTGTGTAAAACATTAAAACAAAAATGCACCATCGATAATCCAAAAAAGCTACGTATTTTAAATACGCATTCTAATATGTTTCCAGTCTAACAAAAAATAACTGAATACTTTATCTTTCAATACAATCCGTCATTTGACAGTTAGAACCACTGTTACTGTTTAACAACAGACAAGCACGATGTCAACACAGGCTATTGCGCAATAATTTGCCAATGTATGGCAGTGTTTGATGCGTTGCGCAATTGTGTTGTGCAATGTTCGTTGAATAATGAATTGTGTGGTGTATGTACGCGTTGCGTTTCGTTGTGCAATGTTTGTTAGTTGTCGGCCGGTTTTCTTGTGGGACGGTTCACTTGTGACCATAACGACTATTCAGAATAGAGAATTTTGCACCATAAAGGGAGTTACCTGAGCTACGGAAAATTAAGAGTGGCATTTATAAAACAGAAACGTAAAAGCTTCTGCTTACTAGTAGTTAACCGAAAAATTAAAGGAAATTGAACTAGGAGCCGATCGTGAAATCGTGAAAAAGAAAATAAATATGCTGAGCAGTGGCTACAGACGAGAATTAAAGAAGGTAAGTGACACTTATAAATATGGAGCAGGAACATCAGAAATATATGAGTCAAGTCTATGGTACTCCTCGGATATAGATTTTTACGAGATCAGGAAATCCAAGTTCCGGGAATCTCAACAATGGGCGATACTGTACTACTGCAAGAAACAGAAAGTGGAAGTAATGAGGTAAGTACATAACTTATGTTTAGATGTTTGTATTATTTTATTTACATTAACTGCGTTTACATTTTATTAACTGCATTTTTTGCCTCAGTACAGCTCCAGCATTATTAAAATACCTACAGAATTTCAGTATAACTTCTTTCGCTGTAGTTGTATTATTTCTTCCTTGAGGTAGTTCCAGTGGAAGAAGTGAACTATCAGATCTCCAATCCACATGTCCCCTGTGTTGACATTTTCTATACCCAAACCCCTTGTAAATATGATTCCACGTTCATACGTCGTAAAAGATTATGAAAATAACTGCATGCCATTACTAAAATAGAAGCTTTGTGTGGATCAAGATCGATTTGACTTAACAAAATTCTAAAACGGCAAGTTAATATTCAGAACACAATGTCCACCATCCGACGAGCTCGTGATACTTGTAATTATAAATAGTTTCTTCTTTGCTTAGATTTCTTGTACTAAATGGTGCATTAATCCCACTTAATGGTAGATTATCTGCTTTCGGCAAAGAAAGATGATTTTGTTTCAGTTTCTTACAAAATATTGAATTTGCACACACCCCTCCATCAGATATGCGTCCGTTGGTGCCTACATCTACCCTTAAAAATTCATAATTTGCGTTAACAATGGCTATTAGAACGATTCTAAATGTGTGTTTGTAATTAAAATAATATGATCCAGTTCCTGGAGGTTCCCGTAGCAAAACGTGTTTACCGTCGATCGCACCAAGACAATGAGGAAAATTCCACTTGTGTTCACATTGTTTTGCTACTTGTCTCAATTCTTCTTCATTTTCTGGTATCTGCAATACAACAAAACTGTTATAATTTATTGTTTGTGTATTCACATTTGTAATTGTAATAAAATAAACCACCGTTATTAAATAAAATTAAACATACTTTTTTCATTCTAGGACGTGAAATAGGTAGTGAAAATTTCGAAAATGTCAACTAGCCAGCATCACCCTCTTCCCTTCTAGCCATCTATGGCTAGTGAAAACTTAAAAAAACGGAATGAATTGTTGCAAATGGCATGTGGCCATCTAAAAATTTCAAATAGGGAGATGGAAATTCTGGCCAAACATTACCCTTTGGAATTCATGAACTTATCAACAGATTCAGGCAAAGAAAGCAATAAACCATATTTTATATGAAGGTCGTTTAGGAATTTTAGTTCGCTATTCTATTACCATAGATGTACCACACACATGCCCACATTCATAGGCCTCAACTTTGGTACCATCACTACACTCTCATACACCTTCTCCATACCAGCAAACACTTTGTTACGTGCTTAATTGAAAACGTTTCTTTTTGATAACGTACGTCATTTTGTCAAATTTACTTACTAAAAATAGCAATTTACTCTTCGGTTGAATACTTCAAATTCACTATTTCGCAAATTTTTACGCATCTCTAATTGCATTTAAATTTACGTATGTAACTTTCGTACACATCTTTTATGTTGTTATATAAGTCAAATTTAATACCTTCAGCGACATCTCTGAGATTTCGGATCATTTAATATAAAGCAGTTAAATAGAAACCTGGGATCTTTTAAGGTCAAATAATACAAATACACATAATAAATAAATATTTTCTACAAATTTTAACTTTGGCAACAATGATTTAAATAAAAATTTCCTCAAGTTTGTAAAATTGATTTTTAAGGTGTTGGCCAATTTTTCTTTCTTTCTTTTAAGAACGCCATTGATGGTGGATGTTGAGTTTCTAGAGAATTTTTCGTTTCTGGTTCTGGATGCTGAAGCATCATTTTTTTGGGAAATTCTCACTTAAAGTAATACTTGATTAAGTACAAGTATTACTAACGCTTTTAAAAGGTGGATATAATTGAAATTATTCATTCGTCCACATCTTCGGTAAGTGACACATGTTTCGATAACCTCATGGTAATTAAAATTGTTTTCAGGCTTTCGAATATAAAAGCATTCAATACTAATTCTTCACGTATAAAGACACTTCAATCGAAATTACGTTGAATGTTCACTATCGGCTCGTTTGTCACCTGTAAGAGGTATGAACGGTCATAATTACTTAAACATTGTACTTGTATTTACCTTCTTTTAGTATCTCCGTACTACTTTCTTTTAGCATCCTCGTACTACCTTCTTTTAGTATCTCCGTACTACCTTCTTTTAGTATCTCAGTACTACCTGCTTTTAGTATCTCCGTACTACCTTCTTTTAGTATCTCCGTACTACCTTCTTTTAATATCTCTGTATTACCTACGTACGAGCATCTCTGTACTACCTACATTTCTAAGGTCGTTCCTTCCTAAGCTTTCTGCTCACACTTTACTGTTACGTTACATCCAAATTACATGGTTACCGCTGGAAGGCGTAAAAGCCTTGCTGACGTCTATGACCATATACGTGAAGGCTGCTAGATCATTGAAATGGTACCCGAAATTTGCAAAATCAAATAAGTAATAGATTCAACAATAGAGGTCAGATATTTTTTCTTTCTTTATCACCTGGTTACATGATTGTGTTTCCAAATTTCAATTACACCGAGGAGGTTCTTAGTGAATTTTTACAACGAAAATAAATGGACCGATATTACTACTTTTGTAATCAAATAATCGAAAATTGTTACCTCTTACTTAAATTTATATATTTAAGGTACTTCCAGCAGTTCACTCTTACAAAATTCCTTTTATCTAAAACGGTATATATATTCACTAATTCAGCTTTGAATATTTTTGCACTCAACCATAATTAAAACTTTAATTGAATCATTAAAATAGATAGACCACAGCTAAACAGTTTTAGCTTCCATTTTGACTAATTGATTCTGGCTTCTGTGGCTACATTCAACCAACGATTTAACTCCTATTTTAATTGCAACATACCGGGTGTAACGATTATCTGTATTACGTAAACTACTGCAAATGTTAAACATTTAATTTTATATGATTTTGTAATTTTTATCTCGTAATCTTTATGTGTTATGTACATTACTTTTCTTGTGGACAACGTTGTTCGGGCCAATTTACTTGCTATAAACTTCTTGACTACTTTGTTTATTATTGTAGTTATTTACTGTAGACCGAACAAGCTTTCTTATTTACTGTATACAGTGTGAAGCGTAAGGCAAGCACGTTCCTTTATTAAATTCTTTATTATTATTTTTTTCTTACTAAACATCCCAATGGGATTATGCGTTAAATTAGCAAATTCCGAATACGAATAGTAAGATCTTACAAGGGCCGGAAGGGGGCATATAATAATTTTACTTTTATTTTAATTTTAATTGAAATTTAGAATTGTACTTATCGTGGGCACAAGCTGAGGCTCACTGCTTGCCATCGTGGGCTTTGGTGGAATGTTAATTTATGTATATTTTTTTTATTTTATTCTTTTGTCACGATATCGACAATAAAAATTACTTTATCGGGGGAATTGTGAACTCATTTCCATTTCCTCCTCTTTATTTCTTTCTTTTTTTGGTAAATCCTGTTTAAGGCTTTACTCTCCTTTCAACACTAGTTGAGTATTTCCTTATTAAATCCTGTGGCGCCTACTCATATCCGGTTCCTATCCAAGCAGACTACTATCATTTTAAGCTATACCTCCAAAGCAACTACGCATCCGAGTGCTCTGCGGTCTTCCGACCGTACACCTGAGTTTAGTCGAGCCCACTCATTCTTACTATGCCATATGATGGTTAGACACATGGCAACTTTCTCGACACTCGGCATATTCATCCACTTCACAATCGTATCAGTCACCAGTCAATCAGGATTGATCATTATATCAATACAATTCACAACAAACCTCAATCAACCAACCTCAAAGCCAATAGAAAATAATGGGACCCGATATATGAACGTATCAGAAGTTTTATCTTATGCTGATCTTCAATAATGTGTTGACAATAATGTTCAATAGCATGCGTGGAAAACTTTTTGTATGTGTTAAAATACTTACTTTTTGTTTATTTTTTAAAATGTTGTCTACGATTAAATATATGAATAATAAATAAATTAGTTACCTGGATGTAATTCTTGGGTACCTCAATAATTGCTTCACACGTCTGAATTATAATTTTTTGCAGTGTTTGTGTAGCAATACCAGATACTGTAAAGTTGCAAACAATCTTTGCTTAGGAGATATTGTGTGTCGTCTTGTTTATACTATATATATATATATATATATATATATATATATATATATATATAATATATATATATATATATATATATGTGTGTGGTGTGTGTGTGTGTGTGTGTGTGTGTTAGTGTGTTAGTGTGTTTGTGTGTTTGTGTGTTTGTGTGTTTGTGTGTTGGTGTGTTGGTGTGTTGGTGTGTTGGTGTGTTGGTGTGTTGGTGTGTTGGTGTGTTGGTGTGTTGGTGTGTTGGTGTGTTGGTGTGTTGGTGTGTTGGTGTGTTGGTGTGTTTGGTGTGTTGGTGTGTTGGTGTGTTGGTGTGTTGGTGTGTTGTGTGTTGGTGTTGGTGTGTTGGTGTGTTGGTGTGTTGGTGTGTTGGTGTGTTGGTGTGTTGGTGTGTTGGTGTGTTGGTGTGTTGGTGTGTTGGTGTGTTGGTGTGTTGGTGTGTTGGTGTGTTGGTGTGTTGGTGTGTTGGTGTGTTGGTGTGTTAGTGTGTTAGTGTGTTAGTGTTAGTGTGTGTGTGTGTGTGTGTGTGTGCGTGCGTGCGTGCGTGCGTGTGTGTGTGTTGAGGTAGATATTGGCTCAGACTAAAAGTTACATTAAACATAAAGTAATTGGGACATGTTATTAGCTAGTTAATTCAAATTTCAATTTTAATTTCAAAGTATTAAATTGTTATCATGGCTGAACAATGTTATTTTCATGTTAATAGTTTCCGAGCATCTTCGGAAGTGTAAAGTAGGTGGTTGATTATATAAAATTCATGTAATCCATATGAATAAGTAGATTCTAGTCTGGTAATACAATATGCTTCTATTCTAAAACAAAAAAAAAAGAAATTGTATCAATTAACATAGGAGGAGAAAACTATATGCTAAAGTGTATAAAAATAGAACATATAATAAGATTCATATAACTTTTAAGTGGATAATGCGAAATTAAACAAATAATGTGTTAATAACTTACATATTAGTGTGTATAGAAAGTGTTACAACTTAAATTAGCATTATGGATGTAATTTAATTGCAAAAATTGAGAAACCAGGTTATGTTGATTATGAACATAGATGTTGAAATGGAAGTTTTCAAAATAAACCATAAGTGTGTTATAAACTGGTGTATGCTAATGTATTTCGGGTTATAGAATCCATTTCTGTTTATAGTTTTCCTGTAGGAAGTAGAATAAGTTAGTTTAAGAGTTTAAGATAGTTTAAGAATTTTAAAGGGAAGTAGGACAAATGTATCTATGGAAAGGAAATTTCTGTGTAGAATTTAAAAACAACTATGTTTTTAAGATTTGTTACCATATAAGAAAGTTATGTGTAAAATTAGTAATTTACAAATTTCTGAAAAATGGTTAGCCTATCAGAATTAGGTTTTGTTATGTTCGTATAGACAAAATACTATAATTTGATTGGTTGTTAATCAAGAAAAGCACAAGAAGTTGTAAAAATTTTTTTCTCATTATCTGTTAATTCCTCAAAGTCACTTGGGGTGTACATGAATTCAAATTTAAAATGAATTGTGTTTCGTATAACCTACAATAATGCAAGTATTAAACAATTGAAATTCTAAAATTGTCAGAAGTTAGGTTAACGTAAATATTTGTCCGAGTGATGTGGTATCCTTAAACAATTGAAAGTAAATCATGTAAACCAATTTTTTCGATCAATATAAAATTATTATAACGAAATTAACATGGTGTTGTCATTTTAATAGAATAAAAATTAAAAAGATAAAATTATTGTATTTTATGATACAATAACCTTAGATTAAATTATATTATTTGAAAGTATAATAAATAAAATCAAATTGCTTCTGAAAAGTGTTGAAGAAAATATTTATGCAGCATACCTGTATATGGTTATGCTGTATACCTTCCACCGTTTGATCAATATTATTTATGGAATTCGAATTACTTCTGATTTGGATATTGGAACATCAATATTGGAAATTGGAGCAGCTGAAAGAATGCAAACATAAATGTGAGTGTATGAATCTTATATTTTTATTTGAGGTTACGTTGAATATTATTATTGTTTATCACCTATGTGCATGCGTGCAAAGGATTTAGGTAAATTATATACTAGTCTGGAAATATTATTTAAAAAAGCAAAAGATACTTACCAAAAATATATCTTCGTTATTGTTTAGTCATGATGAAATGTGTGCACAAATTCAGGTCAATTCCAGATTTATTTTAAAATCACAATTGATTTTATTTTTGGCAAAAGAACCCAACGCAAATGTTTAATGTTTTTTTTTGATACTGAACTAATACTGAACTCTATCCCCTGGAATGCTAGTTGAGGCAATTTTATTAAACATTAATCATCATAATAAATTAATGATGACGATGAAGTTGTAATCAAATATATTATAATTTATGCAATTCATCTCAAAATATTTCATGGGACTCAAACGTGGTGATAATTATAAATTAAAACATTGCAAGAAATGTATGAGTTTCATAGTTGAAATCAAGAGTGGATGATAACTGTAATTCTTGAACTAGACTGTCGTGGTTAAGAGTCGCCCTTTTCTTTAGCCATTCTTTGTTTTCTTTTTCGTTTTTTGGTGTTAGCATCGCCATCATCTAGGGTACATACGATAATAATAGATGCAATATCACTTGAGGACATGTTTGTCATACAACTCACTAGTAACGGTTTGTTGCGCAATTTGTTTGATAATTCATGGGTCCCTTTTATGAATCGCAATGCGTATCACACACGATGATAGACATTTTAACCTTCAGGGCTTTCTGGAGATGTTAATTTTTATTTATGGTTGTGTATAATTATTTTATTTTGTGGTAAAACATTTATAATTAAGCATTTAGAATTGTCAAGTTTTATAAACGTCTAAATTTGCGTTTTACACAAAAAAGTAGAGAAAACGCTATTTTATCGCTTAAACAATAAAGCGCAACAACAATATTTCAATGCATAACTTGTTTTTCACTCTAAAACAAATTAAACCCCATGAGAAAAGCATGATATTCTATGCATGGCAACAAAAGGTTAGATTTTTGGTACTGAACTTAATGCACGAAGCTACTAGTTCAGTGCTTATTTGTGTATATTTCACATTTTGTAGCAATTTTCTTCTAATTTGCGCAATTTAAAAGTTATACCATAACAAATAATTTATTGACTGACATTAATTATTTGTACCAATACAAAAACATTTAGTTTACTTAGTATCACAAAAGTTTACTCTTAATGCCTAAGTTTACAGAAATAGATGTTAATGTAAAGACCATCGAAATATTTGACGATAGTCGTCATTTCATTACTTTACAGATGGATCAAACTTGAAATTTTTCACGGTTTCAGGGTTATCTGCTTTTCCTGTCATGCCGTTCTTATCAACATAGGAAGCATTTTTTCCACTTCCTCTTTTCATGTATATTTTACACTGTAAAATTTGTGTTTATACCATAATACATAATTGTGATCAATATAATCAGATTTAAATATTAACAAAGTGCAACTGTATTTTCCAACTCAGAAACAATCATTTATTTTGCCGTTTCCATCAACCCACCTTTCTACACCATTCATGTCACAAAATATCATAACCAGTCGACGTTTAGACATGCATTGCAAAGACAACAACATAGAAAGACTACATATTAAGACTTAACTCAACTAAAATGGCACCTATTTAATTATGTTAAAGGAAAACTACAATTAAGAATAAATGTAATCTTTTCCATATGAACTGTACCCTGTACAAGTATTCACAACTATTATTTACTTCAACATAATAAAATAAGTGTAATTATGTCTGGTGCCTAGTAGTGAAGCAGTATTGAAAATACTCTTTACCAAAGGCTCATTTAAATCTATGACAGTTTGTATGGAAAAGCTTTATGTTGCCATAAGTTAAATAATTTATTTGTATTGTTGAATAAAACACCGATTACATTAGTCTTATCCCTATATCTTACTTCTTAGCATATCTGTCAAATAAAAATAATAATAAGCTACTCATTTAAAAATGTGGTGAGTAATCAACTTCATTCAGCTTAATTAAAATTATTATTAATTTTATTAAATACATAAATGAAAAGTTCACCTCAGTAGGATTTGAACCTACGACCTGTACTTTAGAGTACTGCTAACAATGCGCCATCGCTATTCAAGCCCTAATCGATGTAAAATTTGTCTTTATCTATGTACCTTTGAACTTATTCGTTCATAACAAAAACTTATAATAATTTAATTATGTCAAGTTGCTTTAGTATGTGTGAAAATGAATATAAGTAATTTGATTGTAATCTTATTGTATTTAGAATCTACCTCAGTTCTACGTACATAAAGACAAAGTTTAGATCGATTGGGCTTGAATCTCGATGGCGCAGTTTAAGAAAATTGATAATAATATTTAATTACATATTTACCTTTGAACTTATTCGTTCATAAAACTTATAATAATTCATTTAGCTTGTTTCATTCAAAATAAACAAATTATGTTTTAATAAATGATTGACCAGATCGGTAGTTAAATGTAGCAGTTAAAACTCACGTTCTATTTGTTAAGACAGCCAAGACCGTTTACATTCTGAGCAAATGTATGGGTATATAAAATATTTTTCTTTTGGAATAGCGCGTTATGTTGGGTACGGAAAGAGGAAGGTTGTTTTGTATATTTACAGTAATTAAAAATAGGGAAACATGTAGAAATACCAAACGTATTTACGTATATTTCAAGTTTAATGTAGTACCTTGATGGACGTTAAGAAAATGAGATAATTTTATAGCTAACCGCTTATTACTGTAAACTAATATAAGAATTTAATACGAATCTTTATTAAGGCACTAATGGGTATGTGGTGGTCGTCATCGTATAGATGACGAGCGCGAAAGCGTTGCCGGACGTGTCAACTGATCGTGATATCCATAATAGACATGGTGTGGTGTGGCCACGCCACTCAACAATTCTTCATGGACCCTATGTACTTGTTATAAATTAACATTATTATTAAACGTTAATTATCGTGTTTTATACACCCCATTGAAGTTTTTACAAAAATGATCACGATTCTGCCTTTGAATAATTTGCAACTCAAGTTATTAGTTGTCATAATTTATTTTCTTCATCGAATAGTGGTAGATTATATTTAGAGTAAAAGTGAAATTTTGTGTAAGACGTTATTACTACCAGTTGTATTTACTATAACATTATAAAAGCATAAAATAGAGCAATTTGCTAATGAATTTGTATATTCAATATCAATGTAAAAAAGACTTCAAATTTCCAAATTAGAATTGAATTTTTTAGTCGTCTTTAAAACAATTTGCTGCTAATTATGTCATTTTATGCTCCACCTGTATACAATAATTTGAAAATGGCCAGTATCATAGATAACTGTCTAGACCAGTTAACAGGTTAGATCAGTTAGATAATTAATAATAATCCAATGGCAGAATTATGTCAGATTCATACATAACGAACAAATCCTACTTCTTCCGTTTCTAGCTAGACAAAAGCATACTTTGGAAAGCAAATGATTATGATAAAGGCGTACTATACAATTGAATTGACTGTCCCGTTAGTTATTTGAAACATTAGTTTAGTGTAAAATAATCGGTCATTGTTTCTATTTATTGTGTTTTCTAATGAACAAAAATTGTTCTGTTGCGGAGCGCATGTCCTTACAAAAGTATCCCGAAAGCAGTGTGGTGTGTGGAATGTAGTATGTGGTGTGTGGTATGTGGTGTGTGGTGTGTGGTGTGTGGTATGTGGTGTGTGGTGTGTGGTGTGTGGTGTGTGGTGTGTGGTGTGTGGTGTGTGGTTGTGGTGTGTGTTGTGTGATTTATGGTGGGTGGTATGTGGTGTGTGGTGTTTTCGAGTATCACGTATGCAATTGCAGCTATGTCCAATCTTAACTACATTTAACTTTTAATATTATAAAAAGCGCAAAATATGTGCATAAAATGTATTTTAAGTTTAAAACTGGACGATAAAATGTTTGACAAATATTCTCTACTATGTATACTAAAAATTGAAAACATTCAAGATTTGGTGAATGAAATCAAGAGCAGAGACCTAACTTATATATATATATATATATATATATATATATATATATATATATATATATATATATATATATATATATATATATATATATATATATATATATATATATATATATATATATATATATAATATATATATATATATAAGGTGAGTCAGTTTTTGTAGACAAACTTTAACAGGAGATAGAACACATGTTTCTAAAAGAAAAGTTCCTATAAACATATGTAGGTTACGGTGCAATATGCGCAATTACCTACCACGCAACCACGAAAAAGGTTTAGATATATTATATATTGGATTACTCAGTGGCTCAACAGTAAATGTGTCAGGCTTGTAAGTGAAAGGTACCAAAGTTCGAATCTGAGAATAGTCAAGTGCTTGAAAAAACTCATAATAAATGTATTGCACTTAAGTGCGAAATCCGTCCTTATCAGGACTAATCTTGATGACGCAAGTCCGTTTCCGAAATGTTTGGCTATAAAAGCAAAAACTGTGGAGAAAACGATCAACTCAATTAATAAGAAAATTCTTGTAGAAAAGAATAATATACGAGCATTACGGGTAAATTATTTACAAAAGTTGTAACATTTTAGAGGTGAGGGCAGACCAATTGTGTACTTGGATGAAGCTTATGTTCACACTGTACATACAACATCAGTAGTATACGGGCACTTGCCGCCATCTTGGATTTTCTGGAGGAAACCCACCTTTCATTTTTTTACTCGCCCACGTGGGGGACGCGTTTTTTCACCACTATGGTTTCTTTTCGGAGGCCTTTTTCAACCCTAATTTTTTACACAGCCACGTGTGAGATCATGTTTTCCACGCCAGCTGGAATTTTCATCCCTAATTATTTTTACTCGTTCACGTGTAGGACGTATTTTTTCACCCCTATTTTATAACCGCCCACGTGTGAGCTGGTATTTTCACCCTTATGGTTTCTTTTCGAGGGTCAACCCTAATTAAGGCCTTTTTGTTTTTACTCGCTTACTTGAGGGGGGTATTTTTCCCCTATTTTATGGCCGCCCACGTGTAGGACGCGTTTTTCAACCCCTAATTATTTTTTGTTGTATTAAGAGCCTTTTTGACAGCAATTCTTTGTACTTGCTCACGTAGGGGCAGATGTAGGGGTTGGTCTTGAACTTGGGGTTGGACCTAGAGTTGGTCTTAGGGTTATTTTTGATGGTCATCTAATTAAGGTCCTTTTTGATTGGATTAAGAGCAGTACCCCTGTAGGTTAGGCAAACGCACACGCATACAATGCTGGAAATTTTGCATAATTACCCTAATAAGATATTATTATTAATATTATCGATCTTTTACCTATACGAGAAATTTATTTATACGTTGTATTTGTAATAAGGAGGTTCTTGTAAGACACGTGTAGGGCTTCGCAACTTGTTCTCGAGGCCTTCGCCCTCTGGCCGGAGTTGGTATGGGAACCCTAACCTTATAAGACAAGTGTAGAGCTTAGCCCCTATCGTGGCCCCCTTGGTGTAATTGTATGCGGGTTCTAACTTAATCTTACAGCTGTAGGCCTCCCGTCATACAAAATTGTATTCTAATAAGGAGGTTCTTGTAAGACACGTCTAGGGCTTCGCAACTTGTTCTCGGGCCTTCGCTCCCCCTGGCTGGAGATGGTATGGGAACCCTAATCTTATAAGACAAGTGTAGAGCTTGGCCCCTATCGTGGCCCCCTTGATGCAATTGTATGCGGGGTCTAACTTAATCTTACAACTGTAGGCCTTCGCCCCGCCATACAAAATTGTATTCTAATAAGGAGGCCCTAGTAAGACAAGACTTGTACCAGGGTCTGCGCCCTAGCCCCTTTGAGTAAAAATTGATTTTAGCGCCATCTAGTGGTGTATAGACTAATGAACATTTTCTATAATAGAAGTTGATAATGCACACCTCTCTCTTGATCTATCTTGTTTCTCCCTCCACCCTCTCTCTCTTTCGGCTATTTCTCAAACACACACAAACAAATCAAGTAATTAATTAATCAATCTCATACAAATCATGCTCGATCAAATCAACCAGATCAATCTCAATCAATTAACCGAAATTATGTCTCACAGTTTGCGGAAACCAGATTACAGTTCAAAACTGAATACATTAAAGTCTAATTAAATATGACGTGAAATAATAAATAATTTCTACCCTAATGCAATGATGCTTTCTGTATAGGCAGATTCTCTCTTTCTAAACAGACACCACCTATACATTCGGAAAAATTCTGATTTATTTGCATGTTCAATTACATACACACAAAATTGTTTAATAGAAACGTGTTCGTTAACTGTTATAAAAACCCATTAAAAAAGACTGGAAAGTAATAATTACTTATATATAACTTAGTGTTAAATTAAATTAACATGTTTTTAAGAATATCAAACTGATATAATGGAAATAAAAGGCAAAAGGTTTTAATGGTTTTATTATTATACGTGAATCAACGATAACTACAAGTTTAAACATCCACGAATACGTACATACTTACTATTTGTAGAGCTGATCTTATGACGTCATCCTATAAGAGTAATAATACACTTTAAAAATCTTAATCGGCATTTTTGTTAGCAATATCAGGTAAAAAACATATATATATATATATATATATATATATATATATATATGTTGTGTGTGTGTGTGTATATATATAAAAATAATACGCTTACCTTTAGAAGTGTTTTTCCTTCAGTTGTACCATATGTTGAACTGAAAATATTTTTTATACGTGTTTACATGTAGTCACACTAAAATACGTTTTATGAATGGCTGGATATAAACTAGCTATTACACTCCGATCATTAACTAATTTAGAAAGTAATACACAAAAAACCTGATTACAACTACTCGTATTTAACAATTATGTTGTACTTACAAAAATTTACATTCAAAACACAAATGTTTTAAAAATTTTGCTAACGCAAAAATTACTTTAAATAATTGAATCTTCAGATTACATAAATTATTGTATACTCAATTACGTTCACACACACACACACACACACAAACACGCACACACACACACACACAAACACACACACACACACAAACACGCACACACACACACAAACACACACACACACACGCACACACACACTTGTACTTCACATTATATGGATTTTTATCAGTTGACATTAATAGCAATGTCGACTAAACGTTTTAAAAAAATTTCTAATCTGAAATAAGACTGACGTAATCTAATTTTATTTGAAATTTCATAAAGAGCATCACAATCATCGAGATTTTGAGATACAATCACATCATCGTCTTTACCTTGAACGATTATATTGTAACAACCTAAAAAAGTAGCTAATAACCCCTGACAGTTTTTATCAGACACTATTATTATTATTATTACATGGACATGAGGTTAGCCCTAAATTAACTGGTCTCAACACGGCTCTGGAAATGCTGCACACGCTTCAAATCTTTCAGTTCGTTCGCAGAAGTTGTACCGTATTCATTTTCTTCAATTTTATCTGCATTCTGTTTCGAGACTGTAGTACGTTTTCTAAAACATAAACAGAATCTTCAATACTGTGATGCGTGTAGCAGCAAAACACATTAGCTAGTTAGTTTCACCTCTATATTATTTTACATGCAAGTCTGACCTTACCATAAATACATCCGTCAAAAAGCTAATTAAACATAACTCCACGGACTGGGCATAGCAAACAGCATTTCCAATTATAGCTTTTAGTTAACACAATATTGCCCACAACTACAAACAATCGACTAGCATTGCTTTAGCACGGGGATCAAACGAAAACACGCACGCACGTACGCACGCACGTCCGCACGCACGTACGCACGCACGCACGCACGTACGTACGCACGCACGCACGTACGTACGCTCGCACACGCGCGCACACGCACACACACGCGCGCGCTAACGCGAAAACACGTCAAACGAAAAACACGCAAATACGAAAACACGCTAACGCGAAAACTTCGTAAACCTGCAAACATGAATCAAGACAGTGGAGCACCGTTAGGAAAAACAAGTTTATTAAGAAAATTGAAGGAAAGCTTAACGTTTGATAATTTATTATTATTATTATAAACAACAATACATCATTATTATTTAATAACATGCTTTACAGGTTTTTTTGAACTTCTTGAGCCGTGATTTGTCGTCATCATCATCATGGTTAGGGTTGAAAAAGGCCTCCGAAAAGAAACCATAGTGGTGAAAAACGCGTCCCCCACGTGGGCGAGTAAAAAAGTGAAAGGTGGGTTTTCCCCAGAAAATCCAAGATGGCGGCAAGTGCCCGTATACTACTAACATCCAAGTGAAAGGTGATGCAAAATATTACACTACATTTAAACTTGATGGCAATGCCAATATTTTAGCGGAGAATTCAAGACGAATGGTTAATTATATACCTATTTAAGTGGATTATTTAGTACCTACAATATTTATTTTTAAACGTTATTTTTTATACTTTTGTTACATAGTAGTTTATTTTATATTGCTGTTATAAGGGAATGAAATGTTGCCTTGTTCAACACTAAAATGATTGGAAATTTAGCTAAAAATGGTATTGCTTTTGCATACGCCACTGAAAATAGTAGCACTGAAGGGTGGAGTTACCGGCAAAAAATGGGGGTTCTTTCGCCAGGCAGAATGACATAAACTCTATCTCTCTGTAATCATTAGTTCGTGCATAGGTCATACGGATTATAGAAATTACTACTCGTCCGCTCCTTCCCAGAAACTCTAAATCTGCAAACCAAACAGTCGATCAAAATCGGTTATGTTTCAGAACTTGCAACTTTTTAACCTATTTGGGTAATTCACTAAAAAAATTGAACAAGAAGGTAGGGTACTGAAAAATGTCTTGTACATGACTACTGCATTCCTAAAACTCAACAAAATCTATGTGCCATGCGATTTATTACATAAAAACTCCTTTTTCTCCAACCACCTAAGTAAGACGCTATATTGTGACAGTCTATCTGTTATATCTGTAAATAATGATCTATGTTTAAAAATACGTCACTATATCCGTTAAGACGTGTTAAAAAAGTAATCCCTTATATTATAAATCCTAGACTTATTTTAAAAAAAAAGTAGTGCAACTTTGCTACTGCCTTGAGCAAACTTGACAGAAATATTTCAAGTTTCACATCTAATTTAGAAAACAGAAACAGTTAGTTTACTTGCAATTTTTTTTAAATGTTTGTGTTACAACCTTTAATGAAAGAGCGTGTGTGTAGAATTTAATTTATATTCACAGATTAAAACATTAATTAATTACACTACAAAACTTATTATCTCAACACATCACGTGTAAAACATGCAAGACGTTGTTAGCATAAGAAATGATTTTTCGGAAGAAAACCGTATCTCCTTTTGTTTAATCTTTGTGAACATTAAACGATAACACAAAAAACACAATAATGGCGCATAATAAAAAGATAAGTAACGTGTAAACAGACAAAAATTCACTTCCCATCAAACAAATATATATAATCTTACACTTTTTCCGTCTTGTTGACGAGATAACCAGAAAGACAAGGAGGTCAGTTCAAGTTACGGCACGAACCGATATGATTACAATCAAAGAGGTTCGACATATATCATTGTAACTATTATTATTGCTATTTGTTACTAATGATTGTGTATGTTGGAATCGATCGTGCATCATTACTCATTAATATAGTTCGATTTGATCTTAGTTAGTCATGAGAAAGAACGGTTGGATGGTCCACTGCATCCCATCTTGTTACCGCACACTAACAATTTAATGTACTACTTTTAGTGGTAAAATCTGTAGTAATTCACGATTTTATGCTGTATGTCGAAAATAAAGTCAATTATTTTTTTAAGATTTAAAATTTTTCTTTTAGATAATAATAATTGCTTTCTACGTTATATAATTATTACTTTCATTTATGTAATATTAAAAATCATTCATTAACGTATGATAAATTTTTTTTTTTAAATTTCACTAATGAAAAAAGTATTATTAAGAATTTCAGAGGTACTAATATGACGTTAGAAGTACCTCTTACTTTCGCTATTTTGGACTAAGCTATTTATGATGTGCTTCCAAGCCCTTGCATTCATCCCTATCTAACTGAATAAATTTAAATTTTAACCCTAGTTGTTTTCAAATAAACCGGAAAGATTATCCCTCTTGTTATAGTAAGTAATAAAGTTAGAACATTATAGCTTTGGTTTTACGTATATTATCAAAATGCAGATAATTTGTTTGTAACTTGCATGTAATAAGCATTTTAATAAAGAAATTCTTGAAGGAAATTATAAAATACGAATAAGAAATAAGTTTCATATACTTCAGCTTGTGTGAGATGAACTACATAAGTAATGAAGCCTTCCTTCATAATTCATTTTTCTATTTCGTATCCGCTTGAACAATGCAGTTGCATTTCCTCTTCAGCGAGCCTATGTCCATGTAAAGATTATTTGTGATCTGGAAAAATTTTTACACTATTTATGATAAATAAAATATCTATTTGCATATAATAACGCAAAGTAGTATTTTGTTCCTGTAGAACCTGATTTTAAATTACTTAAAATACTAAAATTAACACAATTTTGTATAAATGCTAGATTGCTACTGCGATTAACAATTTTATTACAACTCTCAATTCATTTTAATTATTTACCCTAAAAAGTAGTGTGTTGACATATTCTATCAATATAAAACAAAAGTAAATACTTGTTATTAATGGCGAGTCTCAATCTATATATTCAAAATTAAAAGGACCATTACGTTTGGACAATTCACTAGCGGTCACTATTGAATGGATCTCCAAAAGCTTTGTTTTAGAGATCTTAATCCGTGGGTGAGCTTTCAATGCCTTTAATGTTAAATTGTTCTTCTCTAGCAAAACATGACGTTTAATATTTAACCCCCATAGGAGTCAATGATATAAATAAAATTCAATTTCGTGTGGGTCTGTACCTCAACGGCCATTTATCACAACTAACAACTTCGTAACCTTTTTCAAAATATGTTACACATTTTCTTATAAACTTAATCGTTATTAAGTTATTGCAAAAAATCGAGTATCACCTAAATCCTATCTTATAAATTTTTTTGGCGCTAAATAACGCAATTAATTGATATGCTTAGGGTCTATATGTTGGTATTATATCTTTGCATAAACCACTGTTTCAGACATAATTGAAAAAACCAAACATTATCACTTATACACCCAGCCCCCTTGCCAAGCTGAATTTTTCCCAAAGTCTAGGAGAGGCGAAAACAGGCTAAAATACGAAATTTAAAGTAAGCCAGTTTTGTCGTTCTGAAGTTATCCTGGATACCAGCTAACATACACATGCACATACCCACACACACACCCACACCCACACCATACCACGCCACAGCACCACACCACATACCATATACCACAGACTACAGACAACACACCACACACATCACACCATACACAACATACCACACACAACACACCACACACACACACACACACACACACACACACCACACAAACACCACCACACAACACCACACACACCACACAACCACACCACACCACCACACAACACACCACACACACCACCACAACCACAACACACAACACCACACCACACACACATACACCACACACACCACACCACACACCACAACCACACACCACACACACCACCCACAACAACACCACACCACACCACATACACCACACAAACCACACACACACCACCTCAACAACACCACCACCACACACCACACCACCACCACCACCACACCACAACACACCACACCACACCACACACCCACACACCACACTACAACACACACAACCATACAGCAACACCACCACCACACACCTAACACAACACCACACAACACTCAACACCACCACCACAACAACCACCCACACACACACCACACCACACCACACCACACCACACAACCACACCACACACCACACACACACACCACCACAACCACAACACACCCACACCTACCACACACCACACCACACACCACACACACACACCACACCACACAGCCACACACACCCACCACACTCCACACACACACACACACAACAAACCACAAACACACATACACCACCACCACACACCCACACACCACACACACACATCACCAACCCACACACCACACACCACACACACACCCACACCACACACACACACCTCACCCACACACCACACACACACACCCACACACACACACAACCTACACAACACCCCACACACTCACACTCACACACCACACACCCCACACACACACCACACACCACAAACCACACACCACACAACCACCACAACCACACACACACACCACACCTACACACACCACACCACAACCATCACACCACACAACCAACACACCACACACACACCACACACATACAAACCACACACCACAACCACACCACCACCACAACACACACACACACCACCACACACCACAACACCAACACCACACACCACACACCACACACACCACACACACACACACCCACCACACCACACACACACACACACAACACACACACACACACCCACACACCAACACCACACACACACACCACACCACCACACCACCACACACACACACACACACACCACACAACACACACACACACACTACACACACACACACACACCCACATACCACCCACCACACCACACCACACACCACCACACACCTCACACACACCACACCACACACACCACACACCACACACACACACCAACCACACACACACCACACATACCACACACACACACACACACACACACACAACACACACACACACACACCACAACAACCACACACCAACATACCTCACACACACCACACCCAACACCACACCACATCACACCACCTACACCACACACCACCACACCACACACCACACACCACACACACACACCACACCAACACACACACACACACACCACACCACAACACACACATACACCACACCACAACACCACCACACCATACACACCACACACCACCCACCAACACACCACACACACACTCCACACACACACACCACACTACACACACACAGAAACCATACACAACACCCACACACCAACACACACACTACACCACACACCACCAACACCCACACCACACACCACAACACACAACCACACACCACACACACCACCACACCACACACCACACACCCACACACCACACACACACACACACCACACCACACAACACAACACACACACAACAACACAGACACACACAACCACAACCTCACAACACACACGACACACTCACACCACACACCACTACACACAACCACCACACCATACACTCACCCACATAAACCACACACCACACACACACACAACAACCTCACACCACATACACTCACACCACACACACCAC
Organism: Vesta saturnalis; assembly: GCA_036346205.1. Taxonomy (NCBI): domain Eukaryota; kingdom Metazoa; phylum Arthropoda; class Insecta; order Coleoptera; family Lampyridae; genus Vesta; species Vesta saturnalis. The sequence continues at coordinate 2,493,869 of JARFJB010000834.1, forward strand.
ACACCACACACACACACCACACACCACCCACACACACACACCACACACATACCACACACACACACCACACAACAAACCACACATCACCACACAACCACACACACACACACACACACACTACACACACACACACACCACACACCACACCACACACCACACACACACCACACCACACACCACACCACACCACACACACACCCACACCACACCACACCCACACCACACACCACCACACACAACAACCACACAACCACACACCACACACAACACACACAACCACACCACACACCACATAACAACCACACCACACACACCATCACCACACACACATCACACACACGCACACACCACATCACCTATCACACACACACACCATCCAAACACACACACCACAACTACACACACACACACACACACACCACACACACCACACAACACACACACACACCACACACACACAACACACACTCACACACACACCAAACAACACACATACACACACACACACCACACCACACACCACACACCACACACCATACACCACACACCACAACCACCACACAACACACACAAACACACATCACCACACACACACACACGCCACACCACATCACCACACACCACACACCACACCACACACACACACACACACACACACACCACACACACACACCACACCACACACACACACACCCACACACACACACACACACACCACACACACACACACATACGACACACCACACAACACACAACACACACACACACCACACACAACACACCACACCACACACACACACATCACACCACACACCACCACAACACACACACCACACACACAAAACACACACACACACCACAACACACACACACCAAACACACATCCACACACACACACAACACAACACATACCACACCAACACCAACTACACACACACACACACACCACCTACACAACACACACACTACATCACACACTCACCACCACACAACACACTACCACACACAACACACAACCACACATGACAACACACAACACCAACACACACACACCACAACCACAATCCACACACACACACCACACAACCACACACACATCACATCAACACACCACACACACACCAATACACACACACACACATACACACACACACCCACACACCACACACACACACACACACACCTCACACACACATCACACTCACACCACACACCACACACACACACACACCACACATACGACACACCACACAACACACCAACACACCATACACACCACAACCACACCAATCCGCAGCACACCACACACACAAACCACACACCACCACACCCAAACCACACACACACGACACACACCACACACAACACCACACACATACACCACACACCACACACCATACACACACACCACACACAACACCACCACACACACACCTCACACCACACACCACACAACACACCACACACCACAAACACACACACACACACCACACACACACCACAGACATCACAACAACACACAGAACCCATACAGCACACACCACACAACACAACACACACAGACACGACAACACACACACACACACCACACAAACACCACACACCCACGACACCACACCAACCACACCAACACCACACACACCACACACACACAACACACCAACACCACACACACAACACCACACACACACACACTCAACACACAACACACACACCACACACCACACCATCACCCAACACACCACACGACACACACGCACACACCACACAATACACATACACCACACACCACACACAACACACCACACGACACCTCACACACAACACACCACACACACACAACACACCGACACACACAAAACCACACACACACACACCACCCACAACACACACACACCACACACACCACACCACACACCACACACCACACACACACCATACACACACAACCCATCAACACACACACACACACAACACCATACTCCAAGAACAATACACCACTCACACACACACCACACACACACACCACACACCACAAACGCACACACACACACCACCACAACACGTCAACACACACACGAACACACACACAACACACACAGCCACAACCACACTGCACACACACAGACACACACACACCACACACACACACAACACCAACCACACAAACCACACACTGACACCACACACACACACGCACACACACACACACACACACACACACACACACACACACACACACACACACACACTCACACACACACACAACACACCACAACACACAGAAACCATACAGCGACACACACACCACACCTAAGGCACAGACAGACACAGACAGACACGACAGACACAGACGACACAGACAGACACAGACAGACACAGACAGACACAGACAGACAGACAGACACACGACAGACACAGACAGACACGACAGACACAGACAGACACAGACAGACACAGCAGACACAGCAGACACAGACAGACACAGACAGACAACAGACACAGACAGACACAGACAGCACACAGACAGCACAGACACGACAGCACAGACAGACACAGACAGACACAGACAGACGCGACAACGCAGACAGACAGACAGACCGACAGACCGACACAGCAGACACAGACAGACACAGACAGACACAGACAGACACAGACAGACACAGACAGAACACAGACAGACACAGACAGACACAGGCAGACACAGACAGACACAGACAACATACAGACACAGACAGAACAGACACAGACAGACACAGACAGACACAGACAGACACAGACAGACACAGACAGACACGGACAGACACAGACAGACGCGGACAGACGCGGACAGACGCGGACAGACGCGGACAGACGCCGACACGCACAGACAGACACAGACAGACACAGACAGACACAGACAGACACAGACAGACACAGACAGACACAGACAGACACAGACAGACACAGACAGACACAGACAGACACAGACAGACACAGACAGACACAGACAGACACAGACAGACACAGACAGACACAGACAGACACAGACAGACACGACAGACAGAAGACAGACAGACACAGACAGACACAGACAGACACAGACAGACACAGACAGACACAGACAGACAGACAACAGACACAGACAGACACAGACAGACACAGCAGACACAGACAGACACGACAGACACGACAACGACACAGACAGACACAGACAGACAGACAGCACAGACACAGACAGACACAGACAGACACAGACAGACACAGACACACAGACAGACACAGACAGAACAGACAGACACGACACAGACAGACACAGACAGACACAGACAGACACAGACAGACACAGACAGACAGAACAGACACAGACAGACACAGACAGACACAGACACAGACAGACACAGACAGACACAGACAAGACACAGACAGACACAGACAGCACGACAGAACGACACAGACAGACACAGACAGACACGACAGACACAGACAGACACAGACAGACACAGACAGACACAGACAGACACAGACAGACACAGACAGACACGACAGACACAGACAGACACAGACAGACACAGACAGCACACAGACACGACGACACAGACAGACACAGACACAGACAGACACAGACAGACACACAGACAGGACACAGACAGACACAGACAGACACAGACAGACACAGACAGACAGACACAGACAGGCACGACAGACACAGACAGACACAGACAGACACAGACAGACACAGACAACACAGACAGAACACACAGACACAGACACAGACAGACACAGACAGACACAGACAGACACAGACAGGACACAGACAGACACAGACAGACACAGACAGACACAGACAGACACAGACAGACAGACAGACAGACAGACAGACACAGACAGACACGACACAAACAGACACACACAGACAGACACAGACAGACACAGACAGACACAGACAGACACAGACAGACACAGACAGACACAGACAGACACAGACAGACACAGACAGACAGACACAGACAGACACAGACAGACAGACAGACACAGACAGACACAGAACAGACAGACACAGACAGACACAGACAGACGACAGACAGACACAGACAGACACAGACAGACAGACACAGACAGACACAGACAGACACAGACAGACACAGACAGACACAGACAGACACAAGACACAGACAGAACAGACAGACACAGACAGACACAGACAGACACAGACAGACACAGACAGACACAGACACAAGACACAGACAGACACAGACAGACACAGACAGACACAGACAGACACAGACAGACACAGACACAGACAGACACAGACAGACACGACGACACGACAGACACAGACAGACACACAGACAGACACAGACAGACACAGACAGACACAGACAGACAGACAGACACAGACAGACACAGACAGACACAGACAGACACAGACGAGACACACGACACAGACAGACAAGACAGACACAGACGACACAGACAGACACAGACAGACACAGACAGACACAGACAGACACAGACATACACACACAGACACACACAGACAGACAAAGACAGAAACAGACAGACACAGACAGATACAAACAGACACAGACAGACACAGACAGACACAGACAGACACAGACAGGCACAGACAGACACAGACAGACATAGACAGACACAGACAGACCCGGACAAACAGAGACAGACACAGACAGACACAGACATATGTAGTTGAAATTAAAATTAAGAATTATATTAAACGTACTTACTACATTGACTTTTAACTGTAAAATAACAATTATAGTTATTAACAAAAAACTATTTCTTTGTTAGAGTTGACTACATCTTTGATTGAAGTGTCAAGTTTCTACTTGTAAATGCTTTTATCAATTTTAAATTAACATTTTTCACAGCTTTACACTTACATCATAATTTGATTAAATTTTGTTAGATTTGCTGTTTGATTATAGCATTTTTCAATGTTAGTCTTCGACCGTTAGGGGATGTGCTGATTTATCATCTGCAGTTTAATAATGTTTATTGTATTAAGCATCTAGTTATTCTTTACCAAAGTAGTTGGCTTTATACGTTTATTAAACGGTTATATTAATAGCACGCTTATGTTTACGTTTTCATCTTTCTCATACTTCATAAGTTTGTTTCAACGTCTTAAACAATTCTTAATGATATTACGACTACTGAGGACGATAACTATAATTGTTACAGAAACGTAACCCAAAACGTTAAGTACGTTCATTTGTTTTTTTAAAACGTTGTTAAGATGTGTGTAGTAAGAGAATACCCATTGTAGGTAGCGGCCCAAGGAAATCTTATTGTTGCAATAAAAATAAAAAATTGCTACCGCGAAAGAACTATCTCGTCATTAAATCGTAATTTCATAATGTTTTTCGGAATATGTTTTATTTAATACATTTTATATACCTAAGATATAAATGTATGTAACTAAGGGTTGAAAAAAAAATTAAACACTTGTTAGGGTAGAAAACAGGTGTCGTCGCATGTTACTCGAAAGTGTCTTGTTTGAAGGAACAGTAACAAATCGTTATGAATTTGTATACGCACGAAATTAGGTAAAATTCCGTCGGTTGTTGATTAATTACATAGGCACATACGGCAATATCGAAAGACGAATTTGTTACGGACGAGTAAATATTTTAAAAATTAACACTTCTTTTAATAATAAATATGAAAATATTCCCACATAACATTTTTTGTTCTTTATAATTTAAAAACGGGCGTGGATTTGGGAATAAACAGTTAGTTGAAGTAAGAGGTTCTATGGAGTCGCACCGGTTAGGAGACCTTCTATTGTTTTGTTATTAACCTTAATCGTAAACCGTTGTGGCCATAAGAACTTGTCTTTTTTGGGTTGGTTTTAATGTAATCTTTTCGCAAAATTAAAGTGGGCGTGTACACGATGAATAATCACCCCGTTTCCATCTTACTCCTTACATATCGTTCTGCTTTTATTCAGTGAAGCGGGCGTGTAAATAACTTATGTCTATGAATAATCGCCACCGTCTTGAGTTTAAAACGCATACCTTTACCCGTTAAATGTTGGTGATTAAGTGATTAATTAAAGGATTATGTTCAATCATAAGTAGGAATTTAAGCGTAGATTAAAGCTCGCATCAAGCAATTCAACACACTGCTGTAACCTATTGAAAATCGGTCGTTGCCTTGACTGAAGTTACTATTTGATTATCACTAGATCTTGAATCGTACACAATTGTCCCTTGATAACAAAGGATAGTGATGCGGTAGTAATTTAATTGCTAATGCCTCATCTCGCAAGCACGCGTATTAAGTTGAAATCCGTTAAAAAGGACAGCGTCAGACCGCACAGTGTCTCCTTTATTTCTGTAATGATTTGGCATTGTTGATTGTTTACTAATATTTTTGCCGGCGTAGAGTGCTTAATATATGAACAAACGTGGTATGATAAACCTCAGTTTATTTGTTGTTATTAACTATAACGGGATTGACATAAACGTGTCTAGGGGCCATTAAAAAAGCCACACAATTGCATTTTTACACAGATTTCACAATAGAGACTGGTTTCCCACGGCTTTAGCTATTAAACGTAACCCGTTCTTATTGGTTTTAAATTGCAGAGAGATCTATGGATTAACGTGTAAACTGAGAAAGGGACGTTATAGTTTTTAGCGCAGTCATTTAAACTTTCACGTCGTTCTTTCGGGTAGGTCATCGATTACTTTGTTAACATAACTGTTTTATTTTCAGCTTACCCTCACAAGGCTTTGTTTTAATGATTTTTTAAGTATATTTGAGTAAGCCAGCTTATGTAGAATTCTTTATCTACGAACTGATTTCTTTATCTATGTAATTTATTGTAATTGTGCGAATGTATTTTCAGGATTAGGTGAAAGGATGCTTTTAACAATTCTGTATATATAAATTCTTTGTTTATTTTTTTCATCATGCTTATGTGTAGTTTACACGCGACAGTTACCTTATTGCTACCTATTTACTTTTACTGTTTGTTTTATTTTATGTGTAACTTAATCTGCATGATTATTTGCCTGTTTACTTTATTGTTAGCTTAACTGCCGGAATAATTGGTTGTATAACGGCCACATGTTGGGTGCCACAATCTTAATTCTGATTTATTTATAACACAATTGCGGGTGTGTTTCCACTGTTTGTTCTTTTTATAGTGCTTATATTTTATACTGTTTTTCATTTTTTCTGTTACCTAATTTTGTAATTTTCTACGCACTTTAACCTGACTGAATGGTATTTTGTTATGTTGGCATATGTAACCTTTTCTTTTCTTTGTTTTTTTTATTCTTTGATTTATTAATGTACTTGTAACTTTTCTTTAATTTAAAATTAATGGGTTGAACCATCATTCCGCAAAGCTCGTTAATTCTAATTTGAGTAATTTCATTGTTCACCTGTACCACTATGATGCACGACATAACCTCATCCATTCCTATCTCAATCAATTAACACAGCGTACCTTACCACAAGACGGTCAATTCTTTTTATCAGATTTGAGTTTTGGGGGTGTAATGTACCACCAGCAAAACTACTAGTACACCGTGTTCCTTGGCGTCAACATCGATTACTATTTCTGGTTTGACCAACGTCGTTAAAGATATTGCGCACATAATCGAGATAAAACTAGTAGCCTGAAACATACGCCTAATGTGTTACACTCTAGAGACAACCTTTTACCTACCTTTAACCCTGAAGACAGACGTCAGTCTATCGAAAAGTGGTGTCTACGAATTGATAATCTAAAGAATCTGTATCATTGGAACGATGAAGCCTAAATTAGACGGATTGGCTAAGACGTGGTATCAAAGCTTACCAACCATTCAATATACATGGATAGACTGGAAGTAAATTCTAAGGAAAGCTTTACCTTTAAAGCGCAATTTCCATGACAGTATTATGGAAATGGTGCGACGTGTTAAAGTGCCCAATAATAGGTACAAATTGGAGAACATGCCTTTATAAGCCAGAAGCGCAAAAAATAAGTATGAGAATGTCGTTCCTGTGGACCGTATGAAGACAAGTGACGGTGAAGACTATGAATAGCTCGAGTTGCGAGGACACAACTTTGGTCAGGTTGGTCGAATGTAACGCGTGAAATATTTTTATAGTTTTTTGTGTTCTTACTAGATTAAATGTAAGGTGGTTGGCAATAAATTAGTTCGTTTTATTCTACGTCTCTCAATCGGTTTAATCACATAACAATCTATTTCTTGTTATTTATGGCGGTCTAAAGAAAACCGAAAGAAAGGCAGAGATTGTGAGAAACATAAAAATGGTGCAGACTTAGTGAAGTGAAGAGTGCCTTGAGTACACATATCTAAATACATGTTAAGTGTCGATATGAGTTAACTAGCATTTTGATAACGCATTGGTGGACAAATATGCATGTTAATATATGAGCGCTGATATAAATTGTGAAGCCATTTGAGTATGCACTGGTTAGTGCGGTAGACTCAACGAGTTGGTATATGTGAGTTGACATCAAGTAGGATATCGTTTGATGGCACGTTGATGTCGAAAGTCCCTAATTATAGATTGTGAAAACGGCGCCATATCTTCAAACTGTGCTGCAAGTTGTGGGCCTGTGACTTGCATGCTGTTCGGAATGACACGAATAGGTAAAATGGTGGTACTAGCTAGTTGTTGAAAAAATTATTATTATTATAATTAGTCCACAAATGGAATCGATTATCTACCACTGAGATTAAATGAATTCAAGCACATGAAATAAATAGCAAGTGCAGCATTTCTTTAAAGCAGCAAAAAAGTAGGTAATGGATTAATAGCATAACATAGAATCCCAAGAATAAAATAATAACTACTCTAATCCCTGACAAGTACAAATAAGTCACTAACCAAAAATTATAAACCTTGTGGCTATAGCCGCATCACTTACAACTGTCTAAATAACTTTCTCTTTATTAGATCGTTTGTTGTAAAGCCAAAACTAAATTTGAACATAGAAAGCACGAAGCCCCAAAATACAATTACCTTAACAAGTATGAACAATTTAACAAAGATCACCATGTGTATAGAATTAACTTCTCAGTAGCAATGTTCAGGTTACAGTACGCAATAACTTTATAGCCATATGCGTTGAAGGCAAACAGCTGTTTATCACGTATTCAGTATTCCTAACAGTAATTAACACACAAATCAGTAGTGTACAGACGAATTAAGTTGAAAAATTCTAAAACATGCATCTAGTGTGAGTAATATATTTATAAACTTCCGTTACTTCTAAAGTAATACATAAACTTTTAGGCGTATAACCTTTTTTTTTAAGGAGTCGAGAAATCTCTTATAATGTTTAATGGAATCGTCAAATGCCGTATAATGTTACAGTTTTTATTAAGCACATGTAAGTAATTGAAGCAATTACACACCTTTAGTTTTTAATGCGTTGAGCCAGAAGCGAGCCACACTTAAAGTAATTATGTATCATTCGTATGTGACTGTTTCTTCCTCCAGGGCTCCGTCATGAAATATAGTAATATAAAACTCACCAGTAAGTTTGTTGAGTCAGGAATATTCCAACGTCTGACTTGCCCTAAGCTCGGTGTTTTAGAGCGGTGTCGAGACGATAGCTAGACTAACCCCTAGTGTTATCTTCCAGACAGGCTTTCGTAACCCAGTGGTTCCTGTTTCGGTAAAGAAGTTACCTCTACATTCACAACCCTACTACGTGAAGTCTTAAAATACGGTGAAGAATCGATATCAGCATAAATCACTGGAGAATCGTAGATAAACAACAAACGAGAAAAAAAAATAGAAAAACCACGTCTTAGTTACGAGACAATAAAGTACATATTTAAGTAATAACCTGAAGGACGTAACAAATTGTAGGGAGTACTCACCTTGTGTAGCAACGAAGGAAAATAGCTTTTTAGAAAGACCAAATTGTTAAATTTAGCATTAATTGAAGTATTGGGTTGAGAAGTAGAACCAGCACCAAGCTGTATGTAACCATAATATATAGATTAGTAAAAATACAGTAAAAATTTCTCAAATACGTCGTTTCCTAAAACGCATTTGACAAAATGGTTTCTCTTAGAAAACGCCATCACCAGTTTAACTTTTCCCTTACCTGCCAATAAAAATCCGTCTTTTTATCTATTCTTTAAAATGTAGAACAACCCGTAATATATTTTATACGGCGTTGCCACGTATTTGTGACTCGTAACTAATGTAAAATGATCCATATTGGATCATACAATAAAGTTGCAACATAAATTTCCTATCCTAGTAAATAATTCCTATCAATTTCGTATTTATTTCTATAACTGTTTCGTCATTATTAATATAAATGTTATCAGTTGTCCACTCCTTCCCACTCCCTACAATTCCCCCATAAATCCTTGACCGCCTGGCATAAATTTGTCAATCTTACACACATACTTGAACTTACAAATTACACATTATACTCCAGAAATACCTGAACAACCAGCATCCCAAATTACATACCTAAACCTGCCACCACTTTTACATCAATTTACACACCTCAATCATTCACCATCTACATTCCTACTCCCTAACCCAATATCGTTATATCCACCTTTTTAGTCACGCTTGTGTAGAACGCTCTTGCTACTCTTAAGTATGGTACATAAATGTGCCTAGGGTACGAGATAATTAGTTTGCCCTCACAAAAGGAAAAAGTATAATAATTCAAACCATCCTCTTGACTACGATTCGCACCGAGACGGGTTTTTGAACGACGTAGCTATTTCGAGGGAGGTCAGGCCCCGAACAACTAACTACTTCTGCTTAAACCAGACCCCCTAAATCATACCCACCCCTTAAATCGTTACCGGCAGTTGGGCTCCGGAAACGATATTCCTGTCCATAATTATACTTCAGAAACTTCTGGCAATACGCCTTATAATTACTTGAACCCTCACGTGCCAAAGCTCAACCTAAAATTGCCTGATTATAATTACACTTAAAACCGATACTCCCTTCAGCCGGTATATATCCTAAGATCCAAATTCATAACATTCAGGTGCCACCAGGTACACATAATTCATACGCACATAATTAAATACACCGATTCAGAATCAACCCCCATCAGGATCATATGGTCCTTATCATACCATAACTTTGTTACGTGCAAACTTCAACTTTGTACCCCAACTTACCATAACAGAGGAGATACCTTTATAGGACTGCCGGTAGCTCGGTCACGGTAGAGGTGGAGGGGGTTCTACAGATGGTATCTGTAAGCTTAAAAAGAAGAGAGAGGGCGCCAGCTAGAACAATAAATCAGCCAGCCCTAGATAAATAGATCATTTGCCACTTTTCTAGCCAAGCAACGAATATATGAAAGGATCTGAGCTCTAGGAAAAGTAGTTGTAAAGCAGAAAGTTCCCAAAACAAAAGCGGTATATTAATTACAAATAATGGCAGTATATAGTTTGCATTTGTATGTACACATACATCTAATTTAATTTATATTCCCCAAAAAGTAAAAGGGAGATAATTCCCTAAATAAATAATTAATTCAATTGTGTTACTCAAATCGTTAACCACAGAGATAATACGTAGAATATTGGTGCTCTTAAGTGCACAGTATAGTAAGCCACCCAAAGTGTCTAATACTAGAATTTAGATAATGAAATCAAGTTAAATTTACATCCAAAAATGGCAAAGTAATATTCAGAATTTCAAAGCTAAATTATGCTAAAACATCGGTTTATAGTCTTTAATAAAATACAGTAAACAGGTAATTTAAGCATTCCCCAAGTTGTAAAGGCCCATTGAATAAAAGATTATAGTAATAATACAATTGCTATGAAGAACTTATAGTAAACAAATATAACAGAAACAATCAGGTGGTTTATAAAATCTTTAACTAGAATCTGTTGACCCTGTAAACCCCTCTTACCTTCATACTCACCTACCCTTCCTTTTTTTAGCGATTAGATTATCAATCGATTCGGGTAGTTAGAAGGAAATGTTATTCTTCTTACGAACCTAGTATTCTTCACGTGTAACATTTACAGTAACTTAAATGGGAAGTTGGATTGGCTACTCTAGAACAAACCATTGGACATATCATATCGGGAGTGCTGCACCTGCTTTAGTTGCGACCCCATCGTTAGAGTAAGAACTCTCGCCATCCAATAAGGTCAGAGAGTTTATCTGTATTATTGTGTTTACTACTTCCATTACTGCCTATGAATTAAGGTAAAGAATTCTGTTAGGGTTAACAACCGTATAAAAGCTCACCTTAATTGTATCTACAAATGTGATCAATAACCTATAGTTAACAGCTTCTTAATCCTATATTCTGCAATTAAGGGAGTTTCATTATCTGATTGAGGTAATAGTTACAGCCTTACTTATTAATTAAAACTACCGTTTATTTTTAATGTAACTGCTAGCTGAGCAACAGACGAGTTTCATTATTTAAGTATGCGCGTCACAATTTAAGAAACTGGATGTGGCTAAATGGTATCATTGAATTTAAATTACATGTGCAGGAATTATTACTTTCACTGTTGAATATTTCTTTTCTCATAAAAGATTTTTTTTTTAATCAAAATTAGGTTGCGAGGAAGATTTAGTGACTCAATTATTTATTTCTGGCTCCTTTCTTTCTAAATATTTGGCTACTGAATTAGTTTTCTCAGAAATAAATAACGCAGGCCAACCGAATCGCTCCTCTTTTCTTTATTTTCACCGTTTTAACTGGGCGGTTAATTAATTAAATATTAATGTGTTTTCTGTAAACTTCAATAAGAATTACTTATCTGTATAATAATTTCAGGGAATAATTATACTATTTGTGTAAGCTGCCGCAAGTGTTAGTCATTATTCTGTGTTTCATTTTTTTGTGTTATCTAAAACGCTTGTGGTAGCGAGAATGTATGTTTTCTTTTATTGCACACAATGAAAGGTCTTTCATTAAGCAAAGAAAACGTTTCTAGTTAATTATTTAAAATTTTCTCTAGAATTAATTGGTTTTGGGTTGCGTATAGTTACCCATCAACTTGCTAAAGTACTATAAACATTAGTTTTTATTTGGTATATGGGTCAAATTTGAGGTTATTTTGAATCGTAATAATGTTACTTCGGCTCTTAGTAGCATTTATAAACTTGAAACCTTAAAACAGAAACTATATATTTTTGGTTGTTTTGTGAAAATAAGTTCGACACAGTTTTGAAAAAGTAATCAACGATTACTTTTAAATTTACATTTACTACATTACTTTGGTTGTTTTGTTTGGTGTTGTTTTCTTCCTCCTTTTTCTTTTCCCATAGTTCCTTACTCATCCACTGCACCACCGTGTATTCAGGAGCCGGGATAACGGTGCGGTCTGGCGTTGGGCGCGATTCCTGGCGCCCAAAATTACTGTAAACTTTTATTCCCCCTACGCACGATCCGTTCTGAGCAAAACGGTAGTTAAAGAGCTACGGTTGAGTAGTGAACTCTCTTTCTGTCTCCTTTAATAATAGACACACTCACGCATCCAGTGCCTCCGGCGAACTGAGCCCCGGCATTCTTTAATTTGTTGCCTCTGCATTATTGGCACGTAACAACTCCCAACACATGAAGTTGAAATATAACTTATAAGTGACCATCAAAAAGTTTACCCAACCACTACAGAAATGTTTTTAATTGTGAAGTGTAATATATTCAAGAAACTACAGAGATAATCTTAGAGACATGTCATTATTTTTAGAAAAATAGAAAGTTCAAAGAACTACGAGTAATCCGTTAATTTTAATAGATCGCAAAAATTTACTTAATCGTACAGCAAAAGTAACGAATGTAACAACTTCCCTACATAATAAATTAGAACAGTATCAAATACCCACTCTCCTGATAACACCTACTTTATAACTCCCATTTCATATCACCACTGTCCAGGTGCACCCACATAACACCTGTTGTTTAATTAACTTTTTTTAAAAGAAATATGTTCACGTGTAACAATCCACTTTACAGTTTTACCGATAGAGGGCGACACGTGCGCGGGTAAATAAGCCGACCAGCGGTGTCCCTAGCAGTTTTGGGAACGGGGCCAACCAGAGTTAATTTTTTTTATTATTTTATTAGTTAACCATAATATTTTAAGTTTATTTAGTTTGTTACATAGAATTTGATTTATTTTATAAGTCAGATAATAAAAATTGTTACAACAGGTCCAGCTTACATTATTTCATTATTCGCAAAGTAGATCGTATTTTGAACTACGGCCCTAGTAGTTCAACAAGGGCAAACGATTATAAATTTGATTTGTAGACCAGGAGCACAATAAAGTAAGGGCCAAAAGACCCCCGGTGACTACACCTAAAAATAAGTTTATGCAGAACAGTAACTGTAATCTTTGTTGCACGTTTCCTATACATCTCTTGATAACTCCAGCATTGAATTGCATTGTTACTCATTAAATTACGAGCAAATAAAATGCATGTACAAAGATCTACATTAAATAATTTATCATTTCTTACAGTAATTCAATATTAGAATTATAAATAAATTCTAATGTTTTAATTATTTCAAAAAATTAATGTGTACAGGCAAATAAGTAAGTAACATTACTGTCAGTAAAGGCATGATACATATAGTAAACTACCCAGTTATTGGCACCCGTAAGGTAACTCAACGCTATTAACTGATATTCAATATTTAATTATATTCTGGGAAGGTAAAACAAACCACTCGTTGAAAAACATTTTGGTTGAACTCTCAAAATTTTACTTACTCAAAATCTCACTAAAACTTCATAATTAAGATTTTATTCTCAATTGTACATTTACCAGTAATTGGCATAGAAGAACCAGTTATTGACATCCCCAACTATTGGCACACAAAACTAAGTTGGATGAGCTGAGCTGGGTTTTTATTCTTGTATTTATTATGCAATGATGCCCTTGTTGAAGATGTTTCCACAAAGTGAAATGAGAAAATAATAATGTTTACTTCTACCGTCAGTTACATATGGAATATGGTATTCGTTGATATAAAAGAATTCATATTTTAGAAAGACAATAAAATAAATATTTCAAGTACAAGACTTGCACATTAAATGTTCAATGTTCGCATTTTTCTTTGCAGACAGATTATATGGTATTGCCTTCCGTAACACTTCAAACACCTGAGACCTGGTTTTGAGCTGTTATTTAAAGGTGCAAAGGTAACAAAGGCACTATAACACGATTCTTGGAAAATTGGATGTCACATTCAGCAGACTCGGCAAATAAGTTTCTTTTGCAGATATCTTCAGGGTTGATCAGTATATTTGAAATAACATTGACGCTTTCAACAGGAATTTTTCTGCATAATCAAAGTAAAGACCATTCCATTTAGCGCTTCTTCACCATTATTCAAGTTTTCCTTGTTCTGATTCAAGGACTTTTCAAGTGGTATGTTTGGGAATAGTCGATACCAGTTTCTTCTTCAGCTTTTCTTTCTTTCGCTCTCTGTTTTATTATCTTTTTGTTCTTTAGCCGCAAGTCTAGTAATTTTCCTTTATTTTTCTCTTCTTGTTCTTTATCTTTGCGTTCCCTGTCTTCTATGCGCATTTTTTCCAACCTGTGGATGTAATTACAAACGGAGCCCTTTGCCTGGCGGATATTTTTCGTTTGTGGAGTCTTCGGCCATTCTAAGAACGAGTCAAACGTTGTTTGATCATGACAATCAAGATTTTCTGAATCGAGACTTCTATTTGCCTTTCACTCATTCGATTCATTGCAGAATTTTCTGAAATATTCATTTTATGTAATCGTTCATGATTCCAGTTGTTTCTTCGGGAACTTCACTGTCTACAGACACCTTTCCTTGTAATATTATCTGGCGATCCACTACATTCGTACTATCGCCATAATCTGTTTCTGTAATTGGTGTGTTCTGAATGTGGCAGGAACTTCTCCTGGAGTGAGGTTTTCTGAAATATTCATTTTATGCAATCGTTCATGATTCCGGTTGTTTCTTCGTGAATTTCACTATCTTCAGACACTTTTCTTGTAATATTCTCTGGTCATCTACTACATTCATACTATCAACATCATCTATTTCTGTAAATTGTGTTCTGAATGTAGCAGGGATCTTCTCCTAGAGTGAGGTTTTCCTGAAAGGTTGCCTTGTCCACAACCTTTAGATACATAATCTGCAACAAGTTGCTCGAAGTGACTACGGGTATATTTTCTATATTCAATATATCAGTGCTGATTTCATCAGATTTATTTCCAATAGCCGAATTCTTTTTGAAATATTCCCAAATTTTGAAAAGCATACGGAAATGATCTGTGCTACAGTCATCATCTTCATTATAGTTTTAAAATTTCTTTAAGTTTTCAGGTCCTATAATATTCAAAAGACATCGAAACAGACTACTTGAGGGCTTATCGTTTTTAACCAAAACTTCAACATGTTTGTTCTCATAACTTTTACCCAGACACATCAACGGCATGAAAATCAAAGGGATAGAGGCCTGTAGTACGAAAACCGTTAATTATAGTTGAAGGCTTGATAGATTCTACAACAATCTTCATAATGAACGAATTTTCTTTGTTCAAGAGTTCATTTGGGTTTTCTCTTCTCCATTGCAAGACAGCATTTTTCCAGAAAGTTTTCACTGGTTTGAAAACAGCTACGTCGCAAGGCTGGAGAATCCTGGTAGCATTAGGATAAAGGGCTATCAGAATTATTTCTAACTTCTCACACAATTCGCTTACTTGCAAAGTGAGGTGAGACTTGTGCCCATCCACGAATAGAATGATAGGAAACTCACAGCCAATTTTCAAAACGGACGGATAGAAGACTTTACTTATGTATTCATAGAAGTTTTCGGATTTCATCCAACCGTTACTGCTCAGCCCTATTCCCCAATCCTTGGGTACTGAATTTCCAACAGCTTGCCGTAATCGTTTGTAGGGGTAAATAATCATTGGCCATGTTGTCAACCCCGACGCTGAGAAGTAAACGATAACAGGAAGGTTTTCTTTTGCGACAGCTCTGTCTACTTCATATACGTTTTTGCTACCTTTCAGCTATCACTTTGGTCTCCTTAGGCCCAAGTAAAAAACAGGTCTCGTCGCCGTTGAATACTCTATTCGGATCTTTTAGAATTGAGTCGTAACCCTTACTTTTCAAATAATCATGGATGCCATCAAACCATTTCTTCAAATCCTGAGGAGAAATGGAAGCACTGCTTGGTGTTACTGCTTCAGCTGTTCTTTCAGCTAAACCGGAGTGGCGTCTCAGGAAAGATTCGTACCAGTGATTACCAGGCATGTTTGCCTTGAAAGGTGTTTCTCTCGAATTTTTGTCAAGGAAAGTCTTCACTGAAGTTTGAATGTCTTCTTTCCTGCGAGGAAATCCTTTCATATGAGATTCAGTTATCCATTTCACTAGAATTTTTTCCTCTGCAGGGTTTAAGATGGGTGACGGGCCATGAGTACTTTTTGTAAACTTGTTGGATAGCCGAAACTGTATGGTAGCTCTTGGAATACCGTACAGTTTAGATGCTTGTTTCTTAGACATCCCATTCTTATAAGCATCAATGGCTAACTGCAAATCTTTCTCTGAATATTTTTTCTTGTATGGCTTACTTTTTTGGACTTTGGGCATACTTACAAAATATTTGAGCCTGAAATGAAGATTTTGATTCGTGTCAATAAGGCATACCTACAGGTAGATTATTTCAATATTGTAATGATTAAGTTGCTCAACGTGCTTACGAGTATGGTAATCAAAAAGGTAGATATGACATTAGTAGCTATTCTAATTAAATAAATTGAAGAGCTCGCTCTCTACTGCTATGAAAGTGCTTCCTGATGCTCACATAACGTGGTGCCAATAACTGTGTGTGAAGAAACGTATCATAATCTAGTGATTGGCACCAGTGCCAATAATTAGATTAGGCAGTATTTCTCATCCTAGTTAGTGGCACCGCCGTAAATTAATTAAACTGCGCATTTTGAGGTTAGAAAATAGTTCATAATGAATCTGTGAGGATCTTTTACGAATTTAATGTGTTAATAGAATACGATAAGAGCTTGAAAAAACAGCATAATCAAAGTCACTTACCTTATAAAAATCGCTAAAAATCGACGAAAACAAGACAACGTTTTTAGTCGCTTCATTTACACAACTAGCGTGTCTTCAACGAGCGCGCAAATTATTTCACATAATGGAGCATGTTGCCAGATTGCATTACTCACATTGAAATTCTAGACTTTCCCGCTGTTCTACTGAATAAAAAGGTTTTAAGTATGTGGTGCCAATTACTGGGTGGGGTACCAACAACTGGGTCTTTTACCCTATTAGCTCTTTTTTTTAATTTGCATCATTGCAAATAAGTTCAATATTATAGTCTTTTAATCATTGAGAGTAATTTCGAATTACACTTTTAAAGATAGGGTACTTTGGGACCATGAAATATTAAGGGTAATAGTAGCAACACTTTTTCAATATATTTTTCAGTACATTCAGAAAGAATTTGATCAAAACGTTGAAAGCGTAATCTCTAAAATCCAGTTTGATACTTATTATTAATGGTTTATAAAACTAACAGCAACAAAGCACATTTGTTGTAAATCTAACAAACATAAATTGTACAGCACGTAATTTATGTTAACAATATTGGTTTACAATGATTTACTAAAATTAGAATAGGCGTAAACAAGGTTTTAAGAAACATCTCAATAATATTGATTGTTTATTATTTATGATTTACGTTTTAGATAATAAATATCAAATATCTAATTTATTAATATTGTATAATTACAATTGTAATAAAAGCAAGTTAAAATTTATATATGAACTTAAAGGTAGCAGCAATAAAGTTCGATATAGCAAATCTTCCTTCTCACGACAACACTGTGGGTGGCTGCATTACATTGCACTCTAGGGAAAATCGCTTAGTAATCAATATAAACTATGTCAGTTACATAATTTTTTTCTAATTTATATTGTTGTAAAATAAGTATATTGTTTAGGAAAATTCTATGTAACCGTTACGTTATACCATTTCATACACATGTAGTAGGAGCATTCATTTCTTATAATAAGGAAAATAAAGAAAAAAATCGAAATATTGGCTGGTATCGGTAATTGAAATAGTTGTACGTGATGACGCGTTCAGTGCTTATGATTAAAGAGCGGCCAAGCGTATACTTCGTATACATAATTGAGAAAATAATTACTAGTAGGACAGTAAGTACATATTAATTAAACTAATATGAGTGTAAGTACTTCTGTGTTATAATTATAAACATGAATACCATCTGTTGGTTTAGGAAACTTTTCATGGAACAGCATCTTAATTATGAATCTTATATTAAGCTTATAATTATATTAAAAACAGGCATGTGTTATTGAATCTATTATACTATTTCTGGAGCACTAATGAAGAAATATATAAAAAATATAAAAAATTTAACAAACAGTTGCTCTTTATTACAAATAGTCTTTGGTAACGAAACATATTATTATTTGTCAGTTGCAGAATGTAAACTAAGAAAATGTGTATTCATTCTTTAGAATATATTTTGATTACATTTCCATTACATCTATTGTACTTTTCTGTGTTTAACTCTATAAATCATTAATTAGAAGAAATGAAGCATTATGAGTATTGTGTATTGTGTTTAAACGTCAGCAATGATGAGCAATTCATTAATACGTCATGAAAACAACACATAGAATGTACATATTAAATTGTATTTTTTTCATTTCTAAGCGCTGTAAAATATTTTTAGGTCGCATTTTATTGACACAAGCGAAAGCACCTCCATACTTAAATCAGGGGCGCGCCGTCCACGTGTCGAATGCGTCAGCGAACATAGGCGCCAGGAGGCCAAAAATGTATATAAATTCAAAATTCGTTATAGGTTGCGATTAAAATAATTCAATATCGCGTTATTTTATTATAACTTATTTATGATCTCAGTAATTATTCTTGTTCTAACATGAATAGTTCGTATAGTCGTGTTAATATCATGTATACAGTGGACTCTTCATATTAAACCGCCGATGGATATATAGCCGCGGGGGCGCGGAAATTTGTCCACGCACGAATTTACAAAATGAAGCGCAAGCGTTCTAACTCGTTTAGTCTTGTTAAAACATGCATTACTTGAAATCGTCTATGATTGAACAAACATATTATTTGCTTCATTCTCCTTCAGCAAGCAGTACTGCACTAGTGTAGAATTTACGTACCTTGTATTTTTAAAATATTTGTGAGTGAATGTGAATTTAAGAATATCAAGAACATTACAGATTAAAGGTAAGCTATTTTGCATTTAAAATAAACATACATACATAACAATGCGCATTTCCTAATAGGGGTAGCGATCATGTTTGCAAAATCTAGAAAAAAAAGTAATAAAAGCGAAATTATTAGAAAATGTTACTTCATACTTTCCTATAATTAAAGCAAAACTAAAGCAAATAACGCAAACAAGACTTTTGGTAATAGAATAATTACATTTATAATTTATTGAATATTTTTATTTAGATGTCTCAAGAAAGAAAGAAAAAGAAACTTTCCGGGCATCAAAATTTAGTTAATAAAAAAAGACGCCAAGAAGAACAAGAGATAAATGCTTCAAGATTAACACAGTATTTTACAAAACAAACGATCAGAACTGACCAAGATTATCCGCCAGATTCAATTCAGGAATCAGTACCCGGTTGCAGTGTAGATGAATTCAAAATACAAAGTCAGCCAGGAACAACTCCCAGTGAAGATAATCAAATCGTTGAAGAAATTACCCATGTTTTTGGATCTGGGGACTATACTGAAGAGACAGGTACAGATACAATAAATAAATGTGCATTTGATGACCCAGGGCTTTGGCCGAAATCAATATCTCACATATCTAGGCAAGCTATTATAAAAACGGGTCCTAAACAAATAAAAAACTTTAATTTTCCGCGCGATTTGTTGGGTCGAAAATTTTCTGAAAGTTGCTATAAGAGAAACTTAAAAAATGGTGAAGAATGTGATAGAAATTGGTTGATTTACTCAATTACGAAAAATAATGTTTATTGCTTTTGCTGTAAATTTTTCGAACCTTCTCAGCAAAATAGATTTATTCAGGGATTTAATGACGGTCATCATATAGGAATGTACCTGAACCGCCATGAAAAAACTTCCACTCACTTTACTAACTACAAAAAATGGACAGAGTTGCTTCTATCGTTCAAAAATTAAACTACTGTTGATTATTTACAGCAAACAATATTAGACATTGAAAGTAAACGATGGTATGAAGTAATAAAGCGAATAATTTATGTAATTCAATTTTTATGTAAACAAAATTTAGCACTTCGAGGCAAAAGCAATAATCTTTACAATCGCAACAATGGTAATTTTTTAAAATTTATTGAAATGCTAGAAAAGTTTGATCCTATTATATCGGAACACACACGACGTATAAATAGCGATTCTGAATTTCACAAAATGCCAACATATCTAGGAGACAAAATCCAAAATGAAATACTTTCCTTAATGGCTTTTATTATTAAAAATCATATTATAAATTTATGTCGACAAAATAAATATTTTTCAATAATATTAGATTGCACTCCGGATGTTTCTCATATTGAGCAAATAAGTGTAATAATTCGATTATTTCATTTCAATTTAGCATTAGGATCGACTGAAATACATAAACATTTTTTAGCATTTTATCCAATTTTAGATGTTACAGGGGCTGGATTAATTAACAACATTTCTTATTGATCTATTAAAAGCATTAAATTTAGACATAAATAATATAAGAGGCCAAGGCTATGATAATGGCTCTAACATGCGCGGCAAAAATAGTGGCCTACAAAAAAGAATTTTAGATTTGAACCCGCGAGCTTTTTATGTTCCTTGTGCGAATCACAGCCTGAATCTAATTGTAAATGATGCCGCTAATATCAACCATGAAACAATAATTTTTTTTAATGTAATACAAGAATTATACAAATTTTTCTCAGCATCTACTAATCGATGGAATATCTTAATCAAGCATGTTACTAATTTAACTTTAAAGCCCTTATCCGAAACACGCTGGTCAAGTAGAATTGATGCCATAAAGCCTCTCTATAAATATTTACCAGAAGTTTTTGATGCATTATTTGAAATTTGCAATGACCACACAACAGTCGACGAACAATCTAAATACCAAGCAAAATGTCTGGGAGAAAAAATTTCTACATTTACATTTATTTGCTCCGTTAAAGTGTGGTATGATATTTTAAATCAAGTAAATTTTGTGAGTAAAATGCTTCAATCTCAAATTACAAATTTGCAACTTGCTTTGGATGCATTATATTTTTAACTAATTATCGATCTGATGCTAGTTTTGCAGAAATTGTTGAAAGTTCCAAATTAATTTGCAGAAAAGTTTGACATAGAAACTGAATTTCGTAGTGCGAGGCCATTAAGACGACGTAAAAAATCTACTCAATTTGATTATGAACATGAAGATCAACCTATAGTAAATTCAAAGTAAATTTTTATTTCTGTATAATAGATCAAACTTTAATTTCGTTACAAGTTCTTTATTAAAAGAACATATGGATTCATTCCAATTTTTATATTCATTAGATAATTTACAAAATAAAGAATACCTATTATCTTGCTGCAAAAAAATTACAAGCGAAATTAACTCATGAAAATCAGTCCGATATTGACGCAGATGATTTATGTGAAGAAATTTTACAATATCAAGTATTTATTACGAATTCAAAAAAAGATATATCCCAAATAATTCAGTATATTTATTCAAATGATTTAGTAGGAGTTTTTCCAAATTTTACTGTAGCACTCCGTATTCTTTTATCATTACCTGTGTCAGTTGCGTCCGCGGAGAGGTCTTTTTCGAAATTAAAAATCATAAAGAGTTATTTACGCTCCACAATGGCGCAAAATAGATTATCAGATCTCGCAATAATTTCAATTGAGTCTGACATACTGGGTAAACTTGATATTCATGATATTATCCAAACTTCTTCTTTGCTAAAAGCTAGGAAAGTAAAATTTATTTAATGACTTATTTACATTGTTTGTATTTAATTCACCATATAATATGTATTATGTTTATATTATAAATATTATATTTTTGATTTATTGTTGTTGTTTATCTGTTTTCTTGTGTTTGTAATTTTGTATTTTAAATAAAAAGTTTACTCAGACTATTTCAATCTTTGTGTGTTTTTTATTTCAATGCGTTAAGAATATAACAAAAACAGTCATTTAAATGTCCCTAAACATAAGCCTAAAAATTATAGTACTTCAAATTAATTATTCATTATTTTCTTATTCATGTCGTATTACTTAAAAATGCTACTAGAGAATTAAAAATTAAAGTGTCCGAACCTATAGTTGTTGGGGCTGTTATCACCTAGGCATGCAAAATATTTATAATATTAGTTTTTGATACAAATGTTTTTAATTAATGGGGCGCCACCAAAAATTTTGACACAGGCGCCGCATGCTCCTGGCGCGCCCCTGACTTAAATATTAGGTGCAATAGTGCAAAACTCCTTGAGACTATCAGATTCTCATTTTGTACATTGTCAGGCGTGTTACTATCTTTACACCCGTAAACCTAAAAATATTTATAGAACTATAAGCTCTAAACAGGATAAGTATTCTAATTATGAACGTTAGGTGCGAAAATTCCATTGTAATATTTATTCCAATTGTTCGTGTTGTTACTTTAATGAAATCAGAAAAAAAAGATATACTAAGAATAATATAATGACTTATCTTAAGTTTCCTTCATTAAACAAATGTGTAAAAAGTTTTTGAATAAACCCGAGTAAACCAAAATCCTGTGTACGTCGTGCTAAGTAGTGAAAGTTCGGGTGCACCCGTGTCGGCGCCGCTTATATGACAAGCACGTGACCGATCATATAATTAAATCGGGGCCGTATTTTAAACAAATACCGAATCAAACTAGTGGGTCGGATGATGAGCAAGATTTCGTACAAGCGAAATGTTGGAATACGCGTTTATATAAGCAATCGGTCGTACCGTGCACTTGCTTTAAACTGTTAATTACTTAATTTAGTTTTGCAAGTCTAATACAATACTACAATACTAATTTATTCTACCACAGTTTTTACTCAAGTTGTCGACGACAGGTATGGGTTTTTCAATATTAAGTTGTAAATTCACTACCAGCTATCACATTGTCTGAAAAACAGCAAACAGGAGGGTTTTATACATGTATTTCGTCCCGAGTAGTAAGATACAAAATCACGACCTGTTCCTCAGGTAAATTGGAATTGAAAGAGTAGTTACGAACATGTTTCTTTATCGAGAAGGATGGAAAACCACATCGAGGCGGCAGTGCTACGTTTTGTTACTCATTTTGACAGTTGGCCTGTGTCATCTTGTGTCAGTTAAAAGTAAGCAAACGAATACCAAAACCAGTGTTCCGATCCAAGTATCAGGATCACTTCCAAATGAAAAATCTTGAACACTGGAACTGTGGCAGGACCTGTAACAAACAAAAAACACCCACGTACCACACAAAAATCAAAAAACACCGAACGCGTTTCAATATCTAAACTATCATCAGTAGTCGACTGGGTCAAACTAAAGAAATTTCTGTCCCAATAAGAATGGCTCTCGGTCATATATCAGAATACGCTTATAGTACAGCTTCGGGAAAAAAAATTATAACAATAGTGGCCTCGAGAAAAGCCTGGTAATTATTTATAGGATTGTAGGACCACAGCTAGAGGGCGTAACTGATAATTAAAAATTGAAAAATAAATATTTTATAAATTTCTCCTAATTAAACGTCATTGAAAATACGATCATTGTATTCTTCTAAAAATTGTGCGTGTATTTGATATCACAAGTTTTAGTCCGTCTTTTCAAATAAGAGGTGGGGGAGAGTGGGAGCCTTATTATGAAAAAACGCCTAATCACTGCTTAATCGATCTTTACAAACTTAGTCGTATTGAAAACCGCTCTTTTCTAGTAATGTAAGAGTAATGATTTCGACACAACCTAGTAAGTAACATGCACGCTAGAGGGCGATATTTATTTTTTTTTTTTAATCTAGAGTTTTCTTTGGAAAATATTAAATAGGAGTATGCAGTTTTAATCGTGGATTACAAAAGTGGACCAAATTAGTAACAGTAACAGTAAATTTTAAGCATTTTCCATTGAATATAGATTACAAAACGAATTTTAACAATTTTGAACTCTAAAAATTAATTTCCTTGTCCTATAAATAATGATATCAATTATAATTTCAATATTACTATAGATATATATATATATATATATATATACAGTGTGTCCCCGGATTTAGTTCACAATAGGTATGATGGACCAAACATTTTCGAATTGAAATTTCATATTTTGGGATTCCGCCCTGCTTGGTCTGAAACTTATTTTTAGTTATTTTGATTTGTTAAAATCAATTAGGCCTTTGTCCATTTAGTTTCAGGTAAAGTACCTTTTCCGCTCATATTACGCCAAAGTGTCACAAATAAAGTTGTTCGGAAAATAAAACTATGGCTGTATGCATAATTTCACAAAGATCTGCTCACTTTAAGTAAATCCGCGGTTTTCTTTTTTGTACTAAATATCCATTTCTGTACGCTTTTTGTTTATATGCGTCTTCCAAGTTAAACGCCTACAAGATGGATACCCAGATACTTGGCTTCCTGTGTTTGAGGTATGGGTATGTTCTTGAGAGTGACAGGTGGACATGTTGAACGTTTTGTTGTAAAAGTAATGTACGTTGACTTATCTTGATTGACTTTTATCTTCCATTTATCCATCCATTTTTCAATTAGATCTAGATGAGTTTGAAGCATCGCAGATGCTGTGTGCGGATCTTCATTGCAAGCTATGATCGCGGTATCATCAGCGAAAGTACTTATCAAGGTACTGTTAGAGGTTGGCAGGTCTGAGGTAAAAAGTAGGTATAACATTGCACCCAAGACACTACCTTGTGGTACACCTGCGTTTATTTGTTCTATCCGCGATACATGATTACCAATCTTAGTTTGAAAGCTTCGATTAGTAGTATTCATGTGGCATAGTTTTCTTTATTTTATATAGTAATCCTCTATGCCAGACGCGATCAAATGCCTGTCTTACATCTAGCATTACTGCAGAACAGAATAGTTTATTTTGTAGTGAAGTTTGAAT
>JARFJB010000834.1:2530000-2747500 GCA_036346205.1 Vesta saturnalis
TAATTCATAATAGGACGTTTCGACTCATCAAAAGCATCATCAAGTAATCTCTTATGAACAGTAGCTACCTATTCGTAGATAACTATTTATTACGATATCCAAAAAGCCTTTCCAAGCCTTGTGAGATCCTTGACAGATAAATAAATCTTTTATTAAGTTTAAATTTAAGTAAACACTTAACAATACATTTACTTCAAGTGAAAATATTTAGAAAAATGTGAAAAATTAAAACACTTAAAAATTAACTACAGCTAAATAATGAATTCGATTATTGTAGATTTCTGGTAGTTCTGGTAGTTTGATGAGTTTAAAACAATTATTGTATAACAATTATGTTATCTGTCAAAAGACTACAATAGTTTCTCACATTTTACAACATTATTTGAAAATGGCGTTAAATTATTCTAACGAAGAAAATTTTGATATATTTAATATTATTTTTATTATATATCAGAAATGAAAGAAGTGCTACCAGACCTAGTGATGACAATTTTCAAATGTAGCCCGAAAGAAGACAACCTGGCAGAAATCATTTTAATAATGTAGTAAGAAATTTAATAGAAGTTGGAAGTTTTGAAAAACCACGTTCAGAAAAGTATGCGATTGATAATGAGAATGGTAACAGAAACATTTTAGAATATTTTGACGAAAATCCGAAATCTTAAGTACGCAATTCTGGCACGGAGTTTCATATTCCAAAATCCACTGTACAGAATGTTGTTAAAGTACATTCATAACAATTAAGGCGCAAGAAGGTGATTGAGAATCGAATTTTATTGGTACCATCGTAACGCAAACTGATTTGATGTACGAAACAGTTTAATTGAGTCTATACAAAAATCATTATTAAAAGATCACGCCGATCACGAATATTTAATGCGTCAATGAATTGTTTGAAATATGTACATAATTAATACGACCTTATATCAATTAATTAGGAAATCCTGATTGGCATTTATTTAGACACATACAAGTACTTTAGCAAAATTCATCATTCGAGTGAATTTAGATCTTTGATTCAAGAGGATGCAATAATCACAATTTTAGATATTTGCAAACAATATAATGGTCCTGTATTTATTCAATTATGATATTATATTTGCATAATTATATAATATATATCGATTAAAATAATATACGTGAATCATATCGCATTGAAAAAGAATATAATTATATAAATTAGATTTTTTAATTTAAAACATATATAAAACATTATTGTTATTGACAATGAAAAATATCATTAATGTGTTTATCATTAATTATTTATCTTAATCTCATTAGAACAATATAAACATATATTCTTAATATTTTAATACAAAATTTATTAATATTTAATATATTTACATATATAAATCAACATATTTATTTAATTATAATTTTTATATTTTATAAAATAATTTATTTTAAATTTAATCATTTTTATAATTATTAAAATTTCATAAAAAATAATTTCATAAAATATAAAAATATATTTAATTAAAAATATCAAAATTAATAATAAAACAATTTAATTATTATGAAATTATAACAATATTACATGTTATCAAATTTTATATTTTATATAAAAATAAAATTTTATATTTATAAAAAATAAAATAATGTATTTCATTATTTGAATATTTTGAAAAACATAGTTATATAAATTTTTATCAATATTTATATTTTATATTAATTTATCTATATTCATTAAGATACAATACATTGACCAATTTATTGTTGTGTGTCTTATAAATAAATATATATATATATATATATATATATATATATATATATATATATATATATATATATATATATATATATATATATATATATATATATTATAACACACACACACACACACACACACACACACACACACAACACACACACACAGTGTGTCCAAAATTGGTGTCAGTATTGCTATCTTGGAACCTATAGAGATCGAAAGACGGTTAAATGGTGAAAGTTTTAGAGAATTTTGAGCCCACTAAAATGCCATTCTGAAATCAGGGCTATCTCAAATGTTTTTCAAAATATTCGAAAAAAACTGAAAATCGAACATTTCTATTTTTAGCTATATCTCTTTTACTTGAACAGATATAAAAAATAAATCACAATTTGCCATTGCCACTTTTTATTCTCTATTGATTGGTGAAAAAAAAATTAATCCGACGTTTCGTCGATTAGAGACCATCATCAACTTTATTTTTTCATGTGGGGCGTAAATTAGCTAATGGTATAAAATGATTCCTTTTTTTATTCTAAATCCAACGATGTATAACACTTAACGATAATTCGACGTTTCGGCCCTCATTCTTGACATTTTCAAATATTTCTTTTGTTTATGAAACATTTTTGAAAAGAAAACTCCCAAAGCAATTTATTCTGCAAATGTACATTTATTTCAACTCATAATTCATAATAGGACGTTTGGACTCATCAAAAGGATCATCAAGTAATCTCTTATGAACAGTAGCTACCTATTCGTAGATAACTACATACTACGATATCGAAAAAGCCTTTCCAAACCTTGTCTTAAGCAATGACAGATAAATAACTCTTTTATTAAGTTTAAATTTAAGTAAACACCTAACAATACATTTACTTCAAGTGAAAATATTTAAAAAAATGTGAAAAATCTATTAAAACACTTAAAAATTAACTACAGCTAAATAATGAATTCGATTATTGTACATTTCTGGAAGTAGGCTTTGATGAGTTTAAAACAATTATTGCATCATCAAGTAATCTCTTATGAACAGTAGCTAACTATATATATATATATATATATATATATATATATATATATATATATATATATATATATATATATATATTAGTAGATTTACTATTTATTACGATGTCGAAAAAGCCTTTTCAAAACTTGTCGTAAAAATACTCAAATGTTTACTTGGTATTCATAAATAAATTTCTCAAGCAAAGGAGTGAAAATAATGGGGAATATTCAAAAAACACATAGTAGTTAGTAATTAGTACTTAAACAAAAATTTTCAGCAATGAATCATACATTTTACAACGCTACAATATCAAATAATTTTTATAGTGTTTTATATTAATATTAAATGTGTTTTACAGGATAATTATAAAACCGACATTAGTTCTACATTCAAAATGTCGACCATTTTTTTCAATGCACTTTTTACATTTTTTTGCGACGGTTCTGGTTACTCGACGTATTGTATTACGATTAATATTTTCGATAATATTAATAATTCGATATTCCAAAACTTGCCTATTTTCTGAGGGATCAAATTCATACCGCTCATTTTTGACATATCCCCATAAATAAAAGTCTAATGGGTAAGGTCCGGAGACCACCGCACAGGACCACCGTTGGATATTATTCTTTCACCAAAAATCTCCCGTAAAAATGCTCGGACTTCCCCTGAATTATGTGCGGGGCATCCATCTTGTTGGAACCACAAATTATTAAATGCATCAGGGGGAACAGCTTCACGAATGGATGGAATGATTTGGTTTTGTAACATTAAAAGGTATCGTTGCCCTGTTAATGTGTGGTCATAAATAAATGGGCCAATCAGACGATTTCCTTAAATTAATTGGGAATATTAAAAAAATGAGTCGTAGTTAATTTATTAAATTTTACTCAATTAACTCAAACAAAGGTATTATTATCATTCCGTACCACACATTAAAACCAAATCGTATTTGAAGTCGGCGTGGATCACGAATATGTGGATTTTCACGGGCCCAGTAACGATAATTTTTTTATTGAAGACTCCACAGTTGGTAAAACGTGTCTCATCTGTACATACAACGTTATCACAAAAATCAGGATTTTGTTGACATTTACGATGGTACCAATTACAAAAATTCGATTCTCCTGTCGAAGTCACCTTCTTGCAGTGCTTGTACAGTTGTTGGCTTGTACGAATGATATTTAGCTAGGTATGTTACTAATACGATTATTTTCAACGTATGCATTAATTTGAAATAATATTTTTAATGGTAGGTTAGAGAGATATTAACACTTAGTACATACAGTTAATTATTAACACACATAAAAAAAAGTTTAAAATTCATTAATATTCATTAATAAAAAGAATAAAAAGAATTTAAGATGTGTATATAAAACACGAACTTATTAGTGTTTATTTCAACTTAACTTTTATTTTGTTATTAACCTTTCCGTTTGATACACATCGATAGTTAATCAATAAATACCACTTCAAAGAATCTTTACATTTGATGGCACAGTCACAAAACTACTCAATGTTAAAGCTGTCTCACAATTTTATTAAAGGATACATAAATACGTATTACTATACTAAAACAATTACGTCTTTAAATTTTAATAATTTATTTGATTCGTATATCCTATTTTACATTTTTACAGGTCTTCAAGTGATCTAAAAAGGAATAGTAATTAAAATTAATATTAAAAAAGATTACTAATCATACAACTGTTGTGAATTATTACATTATTAACTGAACTGTATGTTCAAATGTTTGGAGATGTTTTTATAATCTATAAACAAATACATAGTAATTAAAAATTATTGTTAATTTTAATAAATGCATAGTAGTTTCAATTATAAATTTATAAGAATAAAAAATAATATCATTCATAATTGTTTTGTACTTTGATCAAAGTACTTTACAGGTTATGTATGTTAATAATAACAAATGTAACAATCATTCTGAAAACATAAGGTTCTTTTCGCAATGTTTAAGCAGTGGTTACAATTACAATAGTGCAAATGTAAATATTTGTAGTTCCAATGAAATTAATAAATTGGTTATTTAATTAAAAAAAAAAGTTTTTGTTATGAACGAATAAGTTCAAAAGTAAATATGTAATTAAGAATTATTATTAATTTTATTAAATACATAAATAAAAAAATACTTATCTTTCTTTGGGTTTTTTTAATGGTGTATTTTAAATCAAACAATCTAAACGTTTCGATAATACTTACAGTTATCTTCGTCAGTAGTAATATTTGTTAAAAATTGTTAAAGATGTTGTAAACAATTTTGTCAAAGTTGAAAAATTAAAACATAAACATCAGCCTACTATTAATATAACAGTTTGCTGTGTATAAAGCCAACTATAAATTAAATTTTAGTAAAGAATAACTAGGTCATTAAAAATTAAATATTATTAAACTGCCTTAAGATGACAAATCAGAACTCTCTACGGTGAAAACTAACAATGAAATTTGTCAGCCAAAAAACACATTTAACAAAATTTAATCAAGTTATGTAATTTTTCCTAGACCTTGAAGCAAATGCTTTACCAATTATATGTTAAATTACCACAACACTATTAAGTAGTGGAAATTAAGATTAAAATTAAAAATTACAAAATACGTTCTGCATTACGCTTTTCATTATTAATCTCTTTGTTAGATTTAACTGGATTATTTCATTTGATGTGATGTTTAGATTTGTGAATGCTTCTATCATTTTGAAATTCAAGTTTTTCACAACTTTACACTTACATCATAACTTGATTAAATTTTGTTAAATGTGTTTTTGGCTGACAAATTTCATTGTTAGCTTTCGCCGTAGAGTGTTCTGATTTGTCATCTTTAAGGCAGTTTAAAAATATTTAATTTTTAATGACCTAGTTATTCTTTACTAAAATTTAATTTTATAGTTGGCTTTATACGTTTCTCAAACTGTTATATTAATAGCAGGCTGATGTTTATGTTTTAATTTTTCAACTTTGACAATTTTTAACAAATATTACTACTGACGAAGATAACTAAGTTCTATCGAAACGTTTAGATTGTATAATTTAAAACACACCATTAAAAAAAAACTCAAAAAAGATAACTATTTTATTATGAGTGATAATGGTGAAAGTTTACATTTTCATACATAAATAAAAAGTTTACCTCAAGTAGGATTTGAACCTACGACCTGTACTTTGCTAGAGTACCGCGCTAACCATCTGCGCCATCGAGATACAAGCCCCAAACGATGTAAATTTTGTGTTTATGTATGTAGAACTGATGTAAATTCTAAATATAATGTGATTGCATTCAAATTACTTATATTAACGGAATGTGAGCCTGCAATACCGCAAGGATTCGCACATACCAAAGCAACTTGACTAATTTTAAATTATTATAAGTTTTTGTTATGAACGAATAAGTTCAAAAATAAATATGTAATTAAAAATTATTATTAATTTTATTAAATACATAAATAAAAAGTTTACCTCAAGTAGGTTTTATTTACGTATTTAATAAAATTAATAATAATTTTAAAAAAAGTAGTTTAAAACTTATAAATAAACATGCGGCCATATACACATTTAAACGTTCAATAGTAAAATATAATTAACATTTCTACATTGCAATGGCACTTAATGTTAATTTTAATAATACATACATAGTTCTGTTATTCAAAAAGGTACAGAATTACATTAAAAGTGTGTTTTTTTTTTTTGTTTAACGCGCTTCGACTGCGGAGGTCATTGGGGCTTTTCTGTTTGTTACCTTATCTGTTTAGTTCACTCTTTTTTTTTAGCCCCTTAGTCCATTTATATTCTATCATATAAGTTTATTGTCTTTAGGTATTGTATTGTGTTCTTTATAGTATCTGGTGTAGTTAGGTTTTCATTCAGTATGGTTGATATTGAAAAGGTATTTCTTAATATATCGTACTCATGACAAATGCACATTAGATGTTCTACTGTAATGGACTCATTGCACGTTGTGCATATATTTCGCGGTTTATTTTGAAGAATGGTTTCATGAGTTATTGATGTATGTCCTAGTCTGAGGCGATGGATGATGCTAGAATCCTTTCGGTCTGCTAGTGTTAGTTTCCATTTCTTGATGTTAGGTTTTATGTTCCTTAGGTGGGTGTCGCTTCTGTCCCATTTTTCTTGCCATAGACCGTTTATTTTGGCTTTCATAAATTTCGCCACGTTGGGGTACGTTGTGATATTGGTTTTAGGTTGTGTTATATCGTTGGCTGCTGAGCCGGCAGCTGAATCTGCTCTTTCATTACCAACAATTTTTACATGCCCTGGTATCCGTACAAATTTGATTATATATTGTTGATCTGTAAGATGTTTGATCGTACATACGATCATTTGCACTAATGCGTTTTCGTCAGATGGGTTTGTAATGCTGGCTAGAGTGCTTTGTGAATCGCTAGCTATTAAAACCCTTTTATCATTTGTGGCTAATTCACAAAAGCGAAGAGCTTGCCGTAAGGCATATAGTTCGGCTTCGTAGATTGAAGCATGTGTCGGCATCGACCAGCTATGCTGTATACCATTTACGGAAAAAGCCGCCCCCACACCTATAACAGTTTTAGATCCGTCTGTATAAATTGTTAGATAGTCTCGGTGTTCGTTCAATATTTTATTAAATTCGACTTGATATACAGATGGAGGTGTATTTTCTTTTGGGAATCGAGATAGTGTGTTAATTATAATTTTGGTGGTATTAGCCACGGCGGGATTTCTAGTGATCCTACATTAATTATTTGGGGGATTTCGTAGTTGATCGTACTGAGTATTTGTGAGACACTTACAGCTAATGGTTTATGCAGTCTTTGCCAGTTTCTAATGACCAAATTATTCGAAAACAGGATATCATGGTTTGGGTGGTTTTCCTGAGCTTTAATTTTGCACGCATATCGTAAGATTTTAGTTAGTCGATTCGCAACAAAGGCTCTCACTTGGAGCTCCTAGTGCATATCTAATTGCCGCATTTTGGATTGCTTGCAGTGGTTTTAGTATGCTTGGGGCAGCTGAAGAGTATGCTTCACAACCGTAGTCCATCTTGCTTCGTATTAAGGCTGTATATGTCTGTAACAGGGTCTCTGTGTCTGCTCCCCAATGTAGATGAGATAGAATTTTTATTACATTCAAGCTTTTTTACAACGCATAACTAAATCTGTAATGTGCTATCTCCAAGAAAATTTGGAGTCTAGCCTTAACCCAAGGAAGATACCAGTATTCTTGCATAGAATAGGACGATTGTTTAACGTTAATCGTGGTCTATAATGTGGTTTACTAAGTTTGCAGAAATGCATCGTATAGGTTTTTTCCAGTGATAATGTGAAACCCATATCTCTAGAGTTTAGCGCTATTTGATCTATAGCCTGTTGCATCTTTTTATTTATTTCTCTGACCGTAAGCGCAGAGTATAGGATCGTCAGGTCGTTCACATACAGGTATTTATGGATGTCTCTAGGTATAGAGGATACTAGGGAATTTATTGCTAATGCAAATAGCGTGACACTTAGTGTAGATCCTTGAGGGATACCGTTTTCTAGAACTCTGGCAGTTGGAAGGCAGTGACCCACACGCACTCGACATATCCGTTCCTCGAGGAAAGATGCTAAAAATTTTGGTAAATTTCCCCTTAGACCCCAGTCATAGAGCCTTTTCATTACCCCATATCTCCACATCATGTCGAATGCCTTCTCGACAGCGAAGAAAACTGCAACAGCATGATGTCTTTGAGCAAAGGCCTTTAGTACAACATCCTGCAGGTGAACTAGCTGATCTATTGTGGATCTATGCTTCCTGAATCCCGCCTGGCAGTTTGTTATGTATTTCTTTTTTTCAAGAATCCACATTAGCCTATTACTTATCATCCGCTCGAGTAACTTTGCCATACAGGATGTCAGGCTTGTAGGTCGATAACTGGTAGCTAAGTACGGGTTTTTACCATTTTTAAGGATGGGTACAATAGTTGCTTCCTTCCAGTTTCGCGGATAAACTCCTTCCGCCCAGATTTTGTTAAATGTCTTTAGGAGGAGTTCTTTGTATTCAGTTGTTAGGTTACGTAGCATTTCATATGAGACTAGGTCGGGCCCGTAAGCGGATGATTTCTTACATTTGAGGGCGCCCTTAAGCTCTTTAATCGAAAATGGCGAATTATACTCATATTCGTTGCTGTCTAAGAAATTCAGCGTTACCTCCTGATTTCCTTTGGTTCTCAGGAAGGAAGGATTATAATTTCTTGAACTACTAGAATATTCAAATCGGTCTGCCAAAAGTTCTGTTATATCATTTGCATTGCTGGTAATGCTATTTCTGCTGGTTTCTAACTGTATGGAGGGTGTGGTGTGTTTGCCTGTTATTGCTTTTATTTTCCTCCATACTTCTGTGTTTGGAGTATTGCGGTTAATCTTTGTAACATAGTTATGCCAGGAGTCTCTTTTACTCTGAAGAGTAACTCGTCGCGAAAATGCTCTAGCCTTTTTGAATAAGATCAGATTTTCACATGTCGGATGTTTTCGAAAGATATTTAATGCACGCTTTTTGGCTTTTATAGATTCTTGAACTGTTTGGTTCCACCATGGCACTTTGCGATTAGTTAGTTTTCCACCAATTTTCGGAATTGACGCAGTAGCTGCATTAATTATATCTTTTGTAACTTCTTCTATAGATAGAGTTGTAAAGTTTTTTGAAATGCATGTGCCTAAGTGTGCTTGGAAGACATCCCACTTAGCCTCAGCAATGTTCCACTTAATGGGACTTATTATAGGCGCGTCTTGATGTTCTGTCTTTATAATAATTGGAAAATGGTCGCTAAAATGTAGATCATCTAATACTGCCCAAGAAAATAATGTAGCTATACAGGGGGATACAATTGTTAGATCTACTGCTGAAAAAGATCCAGATCTGGCACATAGATGGGTGTCTTCTCCCGTGTTCATGAGAACTAATTGATATATATCTAATATATTTTCAAGCTTTTTGCCACCCGCATCTGAGCGAGAGGAGTCCCATAGAGGGCTGTGGGCGTTAAAGTCCCCGGTTAGCATAAAAGGAACAGGTAGCTGATTAATGACGTCTTCAATGTCTTGCTGCATATTCTTCCCACGAGAACGGGAAGAAACAAGAAATGTCGACCACCGCAGTGCTCCCATACTGTGGTAAGGAGCGAAGTACTGAGGCTAATTTACAGGCGTTTCATCGCCAGGACCAGGCTTTGGCCACGCTCAGACTTCACTGCGCAATCCTTCGGCACCTAAAACTGCCAAACGACCTTGGGATTGGGGAATTTTTATAGAGGTTGCCTTCCTCGTAGTCCGGGCGGTAAAGCCAAGACCACCGGCCGCTTGTACAACGTTTCAGCCACGCCCTAGAGTCTCTGAAGTACAGTTCGCGGTTGCGGTATTAGGACACGGCTAGCGCTCACCGTCCCCATCAAGGACATCCCGGGCTTGACACCCGTATACGCTTTTGACGGCGCATGTCCTGGGAAGAGTAGAAAGACAAAGGAAAAGGTCTCAGCTTACGTTGGGAGCCTGAAGAGAACAAGAGTTGGAGCTAGTGCTGACAGAAAAGTGTTAAAGCGAGGCAGCCACTCAAGACTAGTATAAGAAAAGTGTGCTTCCAGCTAAGGGGAACGCAAGGTTGCTATCCCTGTCCTCGTTAGATACGAGGCCCCACGTGTACTGGTCCGCGACACCTTATTCCCTAGAGCTAACAGTGACAGTTTAACGCCACGAGCTCATATTCGGTGTTGGCCTTGCATCACTTACGATCATTTGCAAGGTCATTCCCCTATCCGCCACCTGGGGACGCGCCTAGTAGGTAGTCCAACCCCTAGGACGTGTGTTTATTATTGAGCATAATGTTTATTTTCAATTTTTCCATTTTTAAAAAAACTATTAATTCGTGAACACGTGTGCCAACTTAAAAATTTGAAGCATAAAAGAATGAATTTGTATTTTTAGTTTTAAACATATTTCTAAATTTAAAAAATTATATAAAAATCTAACACATAATTAAAAATAATATTTAAAAAAAAAAAAAAAAACTTAAAATTTGCTAAATTGTAATATTTTTATATTGTTATACGTATTCTAGTCTTACATTTGTAATTATTAATTAAAACACATTTAAATTCTTCATTATATAAAATATTTTAACATAAATCATACCATTCTAATGGCAGTATTTAATTGTACGCTACAGTACCATAATACATAAAAATAATGTAAATTATGTAGGTATTCAATTAAGAAATATTCAATTAACTTAGTGAATAAATCCATTCATATCAAGTTTATAAAGTATTTATTGGCCACATGGTTTGAGCGAAATCTGTCCAGTCAAAATGTCGGAATTCCAGATTTCGACTATTATGGAGTGTATAAATACGTACGGCTATCCGTAGCAAACCAGCAACGAAGTGAACCATCCTAGAATTGAATATCTACCAAGTTTTTCGTTTGTTCGTGGACTCCTCCGATAGCGTAGTGACAGCGCGTTTGGTTGATGTCCGGGCGTCTTGGGTTCATGACGCATAATACACGAGGTTTTTTATCCTATTTTATTACACGTGTTGAGGTATTTCTGGCCATTTGAAACGATTTTTTAAAAAAAATTTTTTGGGCCTTTGGTCCCACATTTTCGATTTTTTTTTTTCATTTTTACACGTTTTGAGCCATTTGATATTTGAGACAATTTTTGGAAAAAAAAATTTTGACCTTGCTAAAAAATGTTAAAAATGTTTGTTTGCATTTTTACACGTTTTGAGACATTTGAGATTATTTTTGGGAAAAAAACTTTTTTGACCCTTTGGTCAAAATTTTTCGAAAATCTTTTTTTGCATTTTTAATCGTTTTGTGCCATCCTTGACCATTTTAGATGATTTAAAAAAACAAAAAATTTAGCCCTTTGGTCAAAAATGTTCGCAATTATTTTGTTTTTACACGTTATGATAAATTTTAAAATTCTAATTTTTTTTTATTACTAAGTAGAATTTATGTCATTTAGGAATTATATTCTAACATCTTAAAATTTATACTATACTATTATACTATACTATACTATACCATACTATACTATACTATACTATACTATACTATACTATACTATACTATACTATACTATACTATACTATACTATACTATACTATACTATACTATACTATACTATACTATACTATCATACATACTATACTATACATACTATACTACACACACTATACTATACTACACTACACTACACTACACTACACTACACTACACTACACTACACTACACTACACTACACTACACTACACTATACTATACTATACTATACTATACTGTACGGTACCGTACCGTACCGTAAAGTAACGTACCTTACCGTATCGTACCATACCATACCATACTATACTATAAATCTTTTACTTTGAACCCATCTGTGTAACAAATATTCAAATAATGATTATAGAAAACACACAATTTATAAAAAAATTAAAATTAATAATAAACAATTATAATGATGGAAATTGTTCTAATATACCAGTTCGTAGAATTTTTTGTAGATATTGTCTCAACAATTTAGATTGAAACATTAATTTACCTTGATCGTTTATCTAAATATTTCCACCAATTCTTACAAACACTTCCAAAACACTCCCTCTAGAACTCCACCAGCAACAACTCCACGCAACGACACCCTTCAAAAGTCGCCCTTAAATATAATTAACAACTGTTGTTTTCGCAACAACGAAAGTAAACTATGGAATAAATGTAAAAATGATAACTGCATCAATAGAAACATATGGGCAACAAGTGGATTTATATGTTTATAAAAATTGTACTTACACGTATTTACACGTTTTCAATTCAACTAAATAAATGTATACTGAGTGATTATGATTATTTACTTTCTCTGATCAACTTTTTCGATCGTGATCATTTTTGTTTAGTACGTCAAGCTTTATAGGTATTATTTAAATAATGACTTAAATTTAAGATAATGTCGTCATATTTAATTGTTTCTGTCGAAGTATTACAATTTTTTTAATAAAACCATTTAACAATTTAATGATATGGAAACACTGTACAAAAATTTTAGTAGCAAAAAAAACAGTACAGTAGTTATATATAAATTCTTTCAATTTTACTTGTGCTTTAAATTATCAATTACATTGTATTGTGAAGTCATGTGTACCACAAATCAGACTTTTTTATGTATCTATGATATATCTGATAAGAGTTTACTACAATATAAACATGAAATAATAACATAACATAACAATAAACTTGTAACTAATTCATTTGCATAAAACTCAAAAAAAAACTGACCAATAATAATGCAGCACCTTTTGAAGGATCTTTTCTAGATCATTGAAATACAACATAATACTTTATACGGCATGATCTTGCAATATGAGAGAAATAGGGTCGAGTTTTCAAATCGAGTTATACCTATGTACCTACCTTGTTTAATGAAGTATTTTGATTAACAATGTTTTATTATAATTCTATGTTGTCAGACTGATTTTGAATTTTTTGTGTTCGATTGGCACAAACGAATGAGAAAGTTCAAAATCCTACGAGAAACTTCCAACTACGGTGATTGAAACATGAAAAATTTTAGCCTTCTCACTAGTGTGTAACATTCTATAAAGGCTTTAAATTTCGATGAGGTGTAAATTAGAACATTACAAAATTTAAGTAAAACCGTAATACACTTACTTAAATAAGAAAGGATTGAATTAATTTAAATAATTAATTACTCACGTTATAAATAGACCATTCTAGTATCCGTGAACTAATAAACATAATTAAACTTCATCCTATTCAGACAGAAATGAAAATTAAAAGTTCGTCTAAGAAAAGTGATTCGTTAGATAATTAATTGAATTCGGATTAACCAATTGAATTTATTTAAACATTTTCTTGTTATTAGTTATGAATAACATAACTTAGCATGTAACACAAAAAATAAGGCGTGTACGTGTTAACAATATTAACTGTCAGTAAAAGACCACACCATGATTTTAACACATATATAAATTTAATTATTTTTAAATGACTTGCGATCTAGTCTAACAAATCATTTAACCGTTTCGATTGTACAGAATTCAATTATAAAGTACAAAGAAGGCGCATATAGGATATAAAATATTACACTTGATCTTCTAAATAGTTAAATATTTTTTCCTACTTCATATTGTTAAGCTAATAACACTCTATTAACTACATAAAAAAATTGAATTGAGAAACCAGTTACAGTATTGACATGACTTTTTATTTTGTAATAACTTTAAGAAGCAAATAAAACATGACAGTTAGTCATTGTTAT
Organism: Vesta saturnalis; assembly: GCA_036346205.1. NCBI lineage: Eukaryota > Metazoa > Arthropoda > Insecta > Coleoptera > Lampyridae > Vesta > Vesta saturnalis. Next base: position 2,544,033 of record JARFJB010000834.1, read on the forward strand.
TGAAATTTTTACAAATGAATCACATTATCACATGTGGCTTAGTCCATTAAAACTCGGCCGTTGCTACTAAATCAAATTTAATCAACCTTTTAATTGTTTAAAATTAGATTTACCTTCAGTTTGACTCAAACATTATAACGGTATAAGAATAAATATTGGCTCCTGATATTCTATTTTGTCTGTAAATTAGAAAATTCAAATGTGGATATTAAACAAATACCAAACTACATGTAACGGATTTTATCATCAAACCGTGATGCGACAAGCTCACATCCGCCAATACATAAATGAACTTGAAATATACCAATTTTCACGAGTCAGAGCAGTTGCGTTATAATTAATAATAAATAATTTCACGAGATTATTGGATGTGTGGATGGTTCCCACATCAGAATATGTGCTCCAAAAGAAAATCGCAATTCATATGTAAATAGAAAGTCATTCCATTTTATTACAGGGTGTTTGTGATAATCAGTTGCGATTTACTGACGTGTATGCTGGAGAAGTGGGATCTATTTATGACTATAATATGTTTAGAAGATCACCTTTGTTTCAAGGTATAAGTAATGGAAGTGATTTTATAACAACATTCACTTATTAGGAGATTTGGCATACAGATTGGAACCGTACACGATGACCCAATTTAAAAATTAGATTTCGTCGGTTGAAATATATGGAAACAAATCGAGTTGATCTTATTACTCTTCTAATGGTATCAGAATACATATTGCATAATATATGCATTCTTAAAGAAGATTTTTTTATCAGGCGTACTTGATGTTGAAGTAGAGTTGCAATAACTGCGTTAACTTGATGATGAACATGTTATGGATGTTGAAAACAATATACCTATAGCTATAAATAAGCGAAATGATTAAATAACTCATTAAATTTGTCCCACCGCTGCATCTTTTCATGATGCGGTTTTTCACGAGCTTGTAATGTGCGCTTTCTTCTTTTCTTAAATGTATTAGACTTGATGTATGATTATTGCTGGTACTTGCACTCCCTGGCTCACTTATAACTTCTTGGGTAGCGTCATTCGAATTAGATACAATCTACCCATTAATATTGCTACAAGTAACAATTGGTGTTGTTTCAGATTTATTACCTAATACTTTGTGATTATTTTCAAAGTAAACCCATGTTCTCTTCTTTTCCCCAGAAGTCCTGTTATGGTTTAAACTGCCCGTGTTTGTACTTTTCAATAATTTCTACTTAGTATCGCAATTTTGCGGTGTGATAATTTTTATTAAATTGTTCCGAATACAATTTTGCGATTGTCTGCTACAAAAACTTTTTTTATTCTGGATGAAAACTGTTGGTAATGTTCCTCAAAGGTATCAATAAGAAATCTAATTTCTTCATCAGTCCAAACTTTGCCCTCATTACAATTTTATTTTTCATTCTCAGAACTGCCCTGCCCACTTTCAATGGCGAGTCCAGACACTGTCACTATATGCTGGGACAACTCCTGCCAGATTAAGATAGCATCTACAAAACAATCAATTCCTTGCGAAGTATTCTATTTATTATGTTTAACGTATACACCATTGATATGTTTCAATAGAATTCTGTTGCTATCAATTACAGCCACACCGCCATCAGAAATAATAGGAATATATTTTTCCAGTTTTTTTTCATTATACAATGTAGAATAGGAATAACGAGTAATCAAGGTTATGACATTTGACTTGATCAGTTGGTTATTCAACGACGTCATACGCAAGCGTGAACTACCAGCGCGATCTCCAAACTCGGTGTTTAAGGTGCAACCTCTATTTACACCACTCTACGTAATCCGAACGCTACCGCTCTGACACTTACTACACTGCACTGTTATGCCCGAACGGTTCTTTACAGTTGGAGTGAGCATGGAGTACTCAAGTTAGGTATTCGAACGCACCTATTATTGTGATAAAATAAACATAACCCCTGAAGCTGAGATTTGACAGTTGTCAAACTTGTTATTTTTCACAATCTGACAACACCGGCGTCCTCTGACAGTGTTAATATTAGTGACACAACTGCTCTGACTCGTGAAAATTACTACAGTGTAGATGGCGGTGGATTGTTTCTCCATCAGGGTAATTTTGTAGACTTGAATTTCTTCTGGCACCACCTTAAGGAACAAATTTTCCACAATCGTCGAATATGCCAGATTTCGCACGTGCCAATTGTTATTTTTCTCTAACCGAAAGTAACCATTTACGCAAAAAGTATTATAGCGTCACCAATAATGCAAATTCAAGAACAAAACAATCGGTAAGTGATTTATCTTGGCTTGACTGACGATAATGTCACTATTACTCAAACAAATTAATTGCCTGCCTTACTTTGACTTTCTGGGCAATAAATAAAACATTATAATGTATTTAAAAGTCTGATATTTAATTACTCGCAAACCTCAAATCTAATCAAACGAAATGGCCGACTAGTGGTAGGTACGATGTGCTATCCAAATTAGATAGGCTGGATGAGGTAAGTCTTGCATCATGAGGGGCAGGTAAAAAAAATGAAACTACTCAAATTAAAATCAACGAATTTGGCGCAGCGGTGGTTCAGCCCGTTAATATACTATTGTGTGAAAGAACCACCAATAAAACCCACTTTGTTCGTAAATAAGTAATTGCACCAGTACTTTATTAGATCAAATAACACAATGAAAAATAAGGAAATGGTTAAATATACAACAAAACGCCATTAAATCAGGTTAAAATGCGTACAAAATTATAACATTAAGAGAAAATGGATAAAAAGCAGTTTAGTTACGCAGAAACACAATAATAAAAAAACACATTGAGTCACACGCACAATTTGGTCACAAATAATCAAAATAAAAGTGATAATAAAAATCGTAATACCAAACATGTAGCCCTTTAAAACCAATCATGCCAGTCTTTAAGTAAATAAGCACATAAAACAGAAAACAGTAAAACGATACATATAAAATACAACAACAGTAAAATTTCACAGGTGGTAATAAGGTAAAGGCAAGGACAAAAGAAAACAGGCAAGGAATTTTCACGTACCCAATTGTTTAGTGACCACCAAAGCACAAAATACATAAGTCAAATTACAATAAAGCACATACAAAGAGAAATCAGCTCGCAGGAATATAATTCTACTTAAACGAACTGACAAAAGAAACTCATTAAAGCAAAGCCTTACAAGGGTAAGTTATAAATAGGGACGTAATTTGGACCATGTCTTACTGCTCCTCCCAAATTGCAATTTGTATTGTCGGCGAATATTACCATAACTGTTGATGTTAATTCGTATTTGTCAACCGTTTTAATAATTCTCTTATATTCGGATAAAACATCTGAAGTTTCACTTTGAAGATCTTGAAATTCCAAAAGTTTTACTTGAATATCCTTATCTTTCATAAAATATCTTAAGATCGTCTTGTATGGAGCTTAATGATTCTTTTTGTAAAATGTTACACACAATACTTTCAGGTCTGATTCTAGCACATTTTATTAGCTTACTAGTGAATCCCTAGAACGAAAGAACTGATTGGAGATTACGTTGTGGTATGATCCAGTACATTCAATCGCAGCCAGCTTTTGTTCTTCATTTTCAAATGTGCCCTTACGAAAAAAAGACGATTCTTTGCTACTACTAGAAGGAGCAATATTTGTCTTTTTATGCCTAAATACCTATCTATGTTGAACAATATGCACGGTTCCGCCAAAGGCAAGTGAAAACTGTGCGTAACATTTTTGCACTTTACATGATTATCTGAGGATGGATATTCACTTTCCAAATTTCTATTAATTGTAGTTTTGGCATTTTCTGAGAGTCTACCGGCTAACCTTAACCAACGAACTATTTACACTATATTTATTTACAAGCACCGGTATATTTAATTTCCACACATACAAGATACCGTCGTAATTCTTTTCGCGCTAGACTTCAAACTTAATAATGCCTTATAAACGGGATCGCGCGCTGTTTATTTAAGACGACAAAAGTTCTAGAAAAGTCTCGTAAATTGTAGAACTTGTGATGTCACCCTATTGTATCTTATGTGAAGGTCGCGCTATCTTTTTCGTACTTTCTAAACAATGAAACGTCAGAAACTGGACAAAATTTTTTATAAATACAAAACATTTACGTAATTTATTAAAATAAATACAAAATGATGTGTTTAAAAAAGGGACTGTCCGTATAATGCGGGAAGAATGATCGTCTTAGTCTAACCACCAAAAATTTATCAAAATTAATATCTTAGCCTAGGCAATAAATTATAATCACTAAAAAATTTTCTCAAGTTTTATTGTTACATTATACTAGTTTAGATCGTATCAATTATCGGTTATTCCGCTGTTTTCAGAAAGGAAGAACTGACGAATATAGGTTATTATGGACCATGCAGGCTTGATGAACTGAAAAATTTGCATACAAGTGATATAGAATGCAGGTCTGAAACCTATGAAAAATTATAAGTTAATGGTCCAATGATATTTGCTATGAAAAATGGAATGTAGATAAACTTTATCAATCAGTGGTCCAGTTTAAGGCCTGTTTATATAAACCACCAACGGTTTTTCATATTTTATCGACATGGAGGTTGTACAGTTCAACCAACTGGCATTAATAAAGTAGGCCAGATGCCTCTCATTGCTAAATATCTCAACTTAGACAACTGTGATGATTGCTCTGGGCATTTCTTTCGACGATTATCAGAATCGTACTGAGCAAACAATGGTACAAATGTAACTATAGTCAAGCGATATGGTGGGTGGACAAGATCTTTTGTAGCAGAGGGGTATATAGAGGAATCTAATTGAAGTTGCAGAGATACTTTCGGCTAAGGCTAAGTAATCGGAAGAACCTCAACTTGGACTACCCGCGAGACCATCTAACAGTACTATCGGAGAACGCACCAGAGCGTTAGAAATACTCTACAAAGTGTATCGGGAATTTGTATAATTGTTGGTGAAAATTCCACGGTAACTGTTAAAATTTATAACTGTTCTTTTAATAGCGAAGGTTAGGTTAGTTTAGTTCTTGAATAAAATTTACGACAGACGAAAAATTGTGCTAGAATAAAGATCATTCTAGCACCAACATCCGTATCAGAACAATTCTATAAAAGCGAAATATAGAAAGTGTTTTATGTATTTAAATTAGTCAATGTATTGATAATGATGTTTTAAGTATTCCTATACAAATACGAATGATTAATAATTAAAAGCAAGATGGTTAAGCGTAATGACTATCACTAATGTCCCATAAATCACAATCACTACCACTATTAATATTTCTCGCTAAATTTCTTTATTTTCTTTAAGTACCTACTCCCTACGTAATATTTGAATTCTTTTCGGTTTCATGATTATATATCGTTTGTTGAATTTTTTTATTAAAAAACCTAGGTTCCTTAACACACGACGAAGTGTAGAGTCAGAAAGATTGATATTCGCATAACTTTTCAATTTATTTTTTAAGATTTTCATTGTAGGTATACACCTTTGTTAAAGTTCATACACTTTCCACAGTGTATGGTCCGCATTGCAACTATCATTTTTTTAAACATCAAAAATCTTTGCTTTCGCTCGGTCTTTTATTTCACAATTCACTACACCCTACGTTCTGGAACTTTTGTAAGTAAATCGGTTTCTTTCATAAATTTTGTACTAGTTTGTTTTTAATGTCGTATAAACATTCAAAATAATCTTTTGAGCGTAGGTGGGAAGGTGTTTCCTCTGAAGACTCTTTTTCTAATGTTTGCCCACGAAGTCTCCATAGTTGCCTTGCCATTTTAAATGTGAAAACGTGGGAACACTCCGAACACTCCGAGACAAGCTAATAAAAATGAATGGATCATATTTACATTCGTACAGCTTCGCTTAATTGCATTTTAATTACATTCCTAAATGACAAATCATCTACTGCCTAAAATTTGAAAAAAGATCATTGCAGTTGATCTTACAAATTGGCACTCTAAATCTGCTCTGCCAATTATAATGATGGCAACTATACAGGGTGATTCCAAATTAGATGCCAACCTTCAAGGAGGTGTTAGTATGGCTCATTTGTGATTTTCGTTCAGTTTAAGCCGGTTTTCCGATAAAACCATTTTTGTCAACATTTTTTTCGATAGTTCCACCAAAAAAAGCGTTTCATCCGGGCTACCTCTCGGAAATTCTAAATTGAGAATAATAAATCATTAAAGCCTTGATTCAATGGAAGAGAATTTTATTCAATAATTTTACATTTTATGTTCAAAATGACCACCACCGTCTTTTATATAAGCTCGAGCTCACCTTCTTCTTCCTTGACAGATAATTTTCATTTGAGTTTTCCATAGGTGACGAAAATTTCCAAATTGAGTAGCTATGAAAACATTCAGTTTTGGAATCAAGAACTCTGGTTTGGCAATTTCTAGACAAAACTGTTTTGACATTTCATAAATTAATTCGCCTTTTTTAGTGAGTTTCGGGATTTTTGAATTTGAATAGTTAATTTTTCTCCATTATTCTTCATTTCTTTTCATTACTGTTCTTCTTATTGTTATTATAGTTCCTGTTGTTATTGTTCCTCTTATTATTGTTAGTTTGTTATCATTTATTTATTCATTATTTATCATTTGTTTTGTGTTTAAGATGACTACATTCACTAATTCTGAATATGCTGATATTATCTTTATGTATGGATACAGTAATGGATACGCATCTTTGGCACAAAGAGAATACGAACGGAGATTTCTCAACAGACGAACTCGTCATGCGAGGGTATTTTCTTCAACCTATCCCAGAACTGCAGTTAGAAAAAATAGAAACGCTGGTGCACCTGGGAATCCAGAACTAGATGAAGCAATATTACAAACGGTAGAAGATACTCCCACAATGAGTACCCGCAAAGCTGTCAGTGAACTTGGGACCTCCCAAAAAGAGTTTGGTCTGTATTGAAAAAGAATGGCTTACACCCATATTATTATCCTCGAGTTCAAGGGTTAGGAGAGAACGATTTTGCCAGGAGACTTCAATTTTGTCATTTTATTATATGAAGAATTTCTGAGAAACCACATAGGAGAATTTTTGGATTATCATTGATAGACAACACATGATTTTCCAACACGACGGTTGTCCAACACATTATTGTCTAAATGTTAGTGCGTTGTTGAGTGAATGGTTTCCAAACCGGTGGATAGGTAGGCAAGGATATATTTCGTGGCCGGCTAGAAGCCCGGATTTAACGCCTTTAGATTTTCACATATGGGAAGTCTGCAGGAATTAGTTTATGCGACAGAAATTCATACTCGGGAGCAATTAATAGAAAGGATACAAGAAGGAACGAAAAGAGTGAATAATGATTTGGAAAGAAAAATTACCTGTCAAGATATAAGAAAGGGAGCTCGAGCATGTATAAGAGACGGTGGTGGTCATTTTGAACACAAAATGTAAAATTATTGAATAAAATTCTCAGTTCTACTGAATCAAGAATTCAATGATTAATTTTTCTCAATTTAGAATTTTCGAGAGGTAGCGCGCTTGAAAAGCTTTTTCTGGTTGAACTATCGAACGAAACACGACAAATAGTATATTATTTTATAAGGAGCTAAAGTGACAATTTTTGTGGCGAATCTGTAGGTTTGACGGACGAACGTGGTGAATCCGGCAAATACAGATGAGCCAAAAAAAGTCACTTTGCTCCGCATAAAATATACATTTTTTTCTTCAGACGTTTTCTACACTTAAATGTGAAATAAGTAAAAGTAATTAGGTTGTGAAAATGAAGAATAGTTAGATTGATTTAGCGTGCTCAGGCAAGCAGCAGTAGACGTTGCTAGGTTTCGTTGAAAACAATGCATTAAACAAGTTGAAAATTGTGATTCTCCGTGTTGTAATTATTTTATTAAACTTTTAGTTCCTATTTGTGTAAATTAAAATATTACATTGTTAGGAGTATGATGGATTTGGAGAACTACACGCCGTCAGAAATTACTGAAGTGGCTAATACAGCAATAAATGATCTATTACCTACAAGATCGAGCAAAATCTATGAACGCGCTTTTCAGCAATTTATAAAATGGTGCGATGAAAAAAATATTAAAAGATATTCTCCCCAATACGCTCTCGATATCGTTGATCGTATTCAAAAGAGAGCGATTAGGCTTATAAATGACCCGTCCTTAACTTCTCACATACAGTCCCTTGAGCATAGAAGGATGGTTTCATCTCGGGCTATCTTTGCGAGAAACACTCTGTTCGCTCATTCACATCATCAGTATGCAGTACAAATCTCCACTTGTCGTAACAAACGGGCGCAATGCACATTTTTCTACACGGCTTCTAAACTCTGGAATGATCTCCCTAGTTCCTGCTTTCCTGTCACTTATGACATGAGAAAATTTAAGGTAACTTGTTCATAGGCATCTATTAACAATTCATTATCCCTCAATCCATCCTCCTAAGCGTTCCTGAGTGCTTTAGCACGATAGGCCAAATTTAGCCTGTTCAGGTCCACAATCATAAAAAAAAACCGTAATGTTACCTTATTTTGCCGAATTAGCAACAAAAATGAAAATGAAAAGCTCGACAATGTGGTCCCAATATTCGATAATAAAATCATTATTGAGCATTCGACTTAGCGTAGATATAAGCAAATACTTGAAACTTCGTACATTTCTAAAGAAGCAGAATGAAGGATACATCCCAAAGCAGGCCAAAGTATTTACAAAAGACCAATTTAACAAATTTTTATCGGAAGCGTCGGATGAAAAATACTTGGCAATGAAGGTAAGTTTTAGAAATAGAATGAAAAAAAAACTTTATATTTTGTATTTTTTTAGATAGTTTTGATTATTGGTATCTCAGGAGCATGTCGTCGCGATGAATTGGTGAAGATGAAGGTAGACGACATTGAGAACCTGAAAACTCTGCTACATATTAAAATTCCAGATAGCAAAACGAAAAAAATTAAATCATTTACAGTTGTAGGGGAATCTTTCCTAAATTTATATAACACGAGATATGAATGATTGCCGATTTTTTTTGAGGTATGGAAATGGAAATTGCTCAAGAGCGGTGATGGGAATCCATAAAATAAGTAGTGTTTCTAGGGAGGTAGCATTTTTCTTAAAATTAGCGAACTACACTGTTGGTGGACGGCGGCGCAAATTTAATGTGCTTGAAGCGCCATGGTGGCTGGAAATCCAGCACTGTTGCTGAGCGTTATATTGAAGACTCTCTAGCAACAACAAAAAGAGGCAGCCTTGAAAATTTTTGCACCTAGTGCAAGCGCTACGAGTACAGAAGTTCATGTAGAAGAGGAATAATTAAAGACCATTTCCTTAGAACGCACTGTTACCTCTGGCGGATTTTATTTTGGAGAAAATGTTAGTTTTAATCATTGTACTTTTAATCTTTATATCTCTAAACAATAAATTTGTTTTCGTTGTTTTCCAAATTGGGTATTTTAGTTATTAACTTACATTAGTTTTGCATCCACTGCGAGGGGATGCAAAAGACTTTTGCAGCCGCCGGTGAAAATGTCAAACTTTAACGTTGTCAGGTGAAGTTTAAAATGTCATCTTTTATTGACGTCTGAAGAAAAAATGGTTTTATCGGAAAATTAAAACATTGAGCTAGTTTTTTTGACTATTTTAACACTACAAATAAAGAAGTGAAATCGAGTTTGGTTTCTATCACATTCTCTACAATTTTTTTCTTATATTCCTCATACTTTTACATTTTTCAAGTGAAATACATATTCTACTATTGAAAACTGGACTAAAATTACTATTTAAGAGGATCAATTCGTACAAAATCGGCTGAAACTTAACGAAAATAGGGAATTACTACCAAATCACAAAATCTCAAATATCTCGAAAACCGTTGAATTTTGGATATAGGTAAATATGACTCAATCTATCTCAAATGAGCAATACTAACACTTCCTTAAAGGTTGACATCTAATTTGGAATCACCCTGTATCTGGGCTATGTAATGCGGGTCGGAGATGGTACTCGCTGTTAAATCAGCTTAAAAATCTAATTTAGTTAATTTAATTAACCAAGGAATAAGAGAGATGAAAGCTGCATTTTTTATGGGCCGTGCTAGTATAGAAACAATTAAACATAAAACACAATGACTATAACGACAAAGATGCTGGAAAATCTAAATGAGCTAAAACGTATCAACATGTAAGAATGAAATTCCTAACACGAGATAATATATAAAAAATTCTCGTCATAATAATTATTATAAAACTAGCTCAGAAAGAATATAAAGCATACATGAATAATACAGATACACTAAAAATATATGCCTACATAATTTTTACATAAACCTGATTTACTTCTCAGTCAACCAGTGACAAATTATGCTTTCAGTCCAATCCGAAACTGAATCAACAATAGCCGAACTCGCCAATAGTAGTGAAAACTAAAAACAATAGGTTGATTTTGATGGTCATAAATTTTGTGATAAATAAATAAATTTAATTAACAAATCTAATTACACTTGCTAATAGAAGGAAAATATTGATACTCAATCGATTTACAGCAACGTGCTCGAATGTACACTAGAAAACGTTGTAAACGAATCATCCAAATTTGATACGTACGAATCATCCCTCGTTCGAATCTCTCGTGAGTATAAACTTTTTAGTCTGTACAAAAAATGTCAGCCGCGTTTAAAGAAATTTTCGATTCAAAATGTACTGCACAGTCGATTTACAGATTGACTGTACAGTGGAAAACGTGAGCGAAACACCTGTATCCATTTTATTGGTTATTTACGGGATCTGTCCCTTTATACCTTCGTCTTGTTTTGTTTGTTTTGTTGGTATGTGTTTTGTAGTTCCGGTGATGAGCTCCTGCCGCTATGTGCATCCAATCCTCCCGATGTCGTTTCCTTGTGGGTGTGGGACGCTTGATTGGTACGGCGTTTGTTCCTTGTTGTAAGGTGTTTTATTTGTTATTTTTCGGCTCGTAGCGCCTTTACTATCCGTATTACCAATGCTAAATCATCGTCTTCGGTCTTTGTAGTTGGTTGTTTCGCATTTACGGTTATATGCGCATATTTTGCCCCATTTTCAGCGGTTCTTGCCGGTGGTCTGATGGTTTGTGTTGGTCTTGCGTTGTTCCTTCCGCTTTCCGCTTTACCGTACCTTGGGTGTGATGGGCATCCACGGTAGTTCGCAGTGAGCGACACGTAGCAGTTGCAGCACTTTCTCCCTGATCACGAGTTAACGAGCACCCGTTTGTGTGATGTAACGCCATGCACTTGACACACATCGCTGGAGCGTGGCAGCCGCTGGTTGTGTGACCTGGTCTTTGACAGTTGTGACACTGTCCTACGCCGTATCGTTTAGGAAGTGATTCGACGGGCACTCTCAGGTATCCGACTGTCGTCATCTCGAAAATATCCTTTTATCTTTCTGTTCTATCTAGGTAGACCAGAATCAGACTGGTCTTCCTGAGGTCGCGCCCCGCGAACATCCGCTTAATTTTATGTACATCGAAGTCCATTGATTTACGGTCGCTTTCCATCGTCGGAAGTATGTTATCGCCCTAGGGAATCCATTTGAGTACGATTTTTAACGGTTTAGCAGCATCGAACATGTATGCATTAAATTATATGTCCTCGTTGTCGAGAACTGTTATGGCGGCTCTATATTCGTCCGCGGTGCTTAGGAGTACTTTAACACCATGTTTTGTGGTGCTTGTCTTTTTAGGGTGTATATTTATTGTCGACAACTTCTCCATGGCCTTTGTGTAGTCCCCCTAGTGATGGAGAAATAGCGGCGGGATGCGTTCCGCCTTTGTTGGTGATGTTTGCGGTCTTTGTGGTTTCGCTTCAACTCGTTGTCTTTTTGTGTCGCCTTCTTTGGTAACGGTTGTAAATTCCTCTTCAGACAGGGCGTCTTCAATATCTGGTTGGGGAGCTGTAACCTTCACCTCGCCTTCGGAACCTTATACTTCCTCCAGACGTGGTGTCAAAATGCTGCTGTGTCGCTTGTAGTACCCCTGGTGATAGACAAATAGCGGCGGGATGCGGTCTGCCTTTATTGGTGGTGTTTGCGGTCTTTGTGGTTCCGCTTCAACTCGTTGTCTTTTTGTGTCGCCTTTTTTGGTAACGGTTGTAAATTCCTCTTCGGAGAGGGTGGTTGGAGAGCTGTAACCTCCATCGCTTTCGGAATCTTCTGCTTCCTCCAGACGCGGTGTCAGAAAGGCTGCCGTGTCGCTTGTTGTTGTACTGGGCTTTCCTTTCCTCTTCTTTTTCTTTTTCGGTTGCTGTGGGTCATGCTTCCGTTGGATTAGTGACTTGCAGCGTATTCAATCGTCGTGTAAGTTCTTTAATTATCTTCTTCAGCTCGTGGATTTATTTTTCGTTGGTGTCTATTTGTAGAGCTTGCGGGCTACTGGTTCTGTTTAGGTTCTCAATCTGCAGCTTCAGCGCGTCGTTTTGGATCTGAAGCACTTCCTCAAAGGAGACACTCGTTGTTAATCTTGAGGCGTGGCTCTAGGACCGGATTTATGTAGTGAAAACCACATACGGCGAAACCTTGCTTGCGTCTGTTCTAGAATATAAATGGTTATTTTATATTCGCGTCGACCGTATGTTCTTTTTTAATAATCGGCTCCGAAGAGCGTAAACGAAACATTGTCTATATAAGGTTCTCGCACGTAAACGACTGTTCCGTTTGAGAGGCAACATAGAACCCCACTCCTGAGTGAGTAATCTTTTAGAATGCCAGGCACTCCTACAAAAAATGAAATCTACTTTAACTGTTACTGTTTTCAGTTAAAATATATGGTTATATTTAGAAATAAATACGTAATCAAGGTGATACTATGTTGCATTTACATAATATCTTGTGTTCACAAATTTGTTATCCATATCCAATTTGTAAGGTACCCATTTTGAATGTAAAGTTAATTACGTATTGCAGTGTCTTGACTAGTGTTGCAGTATTATTACCTTGTAACTTTTTGTTCGCACACATAAAAGAAATGCGAGGCGGCACTTCTGAACAATCGTTTTCAACCATTTATGCTATTGCATCGTCTGCAAATGTGCAGTGCATAGACGTCAAATGGAAATAGTTTAAGAAACAAAAAGACAATTTATACAGAGTGATCAGTCTCAAGTGTATACCACGTGATCAAAATATTTAAGTTGGTACCACACATAGGTTGGTAAGAAACTGTATTGCTCTAGCTACTCTAGAGCATGGTTCGAGTAAAAACTACGATCAGTTTCAAATCTGTACGAAGGTCATTAACTTATACATATTATAAAACATTATCTTAATTTAAATAATGACTATTTTGTATTTGATTAGACTGCATCCCTATAAAATACAACAAAATAAATAAAATATTATTTAATGATTGGATTACATCATTACAAAATAATGAATCTTAAGTATTTAAATGTTATAATTTCATTATAATTAAATAAAATTTACAGTACATGTTTATGGAATGACAATGTCTTTTACAAATTTTTTAACTCCTTAGGTACACATTAGTTATCACACTCAAGAGAAATACAAAAGTGAAAAACGAAGGTATAATATGACATAAACTGACATAAACTAAAACGACTAAAACCACACTAAAAATCCAAAGCAGTCAACTGTAAAACAACAATATTAACAACTAGGGATTTTTGTCATACCACTACAGTACACTTGAGATTGATCACATTGTTGTACGTATGAAGTTCATACTTTATGTTCTATTTGAATTTGTAATATTCGGGTTAGGTCTTACTTTGGTTATATATTAAATGGATTATACGGAATTGCCAAATTTATATTAAGACTAATCTTGTTTCAACTTATAGGTAATTATTAAGTATATTTCTTTTTCGAGTTTGTTGCAAGTCACATTTTCTAATCTAGCATTAAAGTCTCTAAATAAATACGTAAAAGTGACTCAAACAGTAACAGTTTCATTGATATTTAGGAACAAAAATAGTAAGTCTGTGAAAGTCGAAATACCAACAAGGAATTTAATTTCATAATTAAGTGTCTCCTTCGTCATGTATAACGCCTTATATTGATAGCCATGTTTTAGATCAAGTGTAAAAAGTTCACATATATTTTTATAAATTTATAACCATAATATCCGTATTAAACTATTCCTAAAGCCATTCGATCAAATCTAATCTAAGTGGTGTATCAACCAGCATTTAACACCTGACAATATATGGCGACTCGCACGCTTAATCGTGTCTTACACATTACACGATTATCATATCGATTATAATCATCGGCTTAAGTCTTTGTTTATTTTTTTTTCACTATAAAAATTAACCGTTTCACAGAAATGTGTGGGAATCAACCTACGCAACTTAAATTTTTACGTGTTTTTGCCGCCGTCATCGATTTCACGCACTTTATATAAGATACAAAAATATATACTTTTTATATAGTACGTTCTTAACAATAATACTAATCTGGTCTGAATAATACAAAAAGTAAGCAACCTTTTGTCAGGTTTAAAAGAATGTCAGATATACAGTTAGTTGGGTATGTTGCCTATACAACTTTATTAGATTTGAATATTTATATTCAAAGATATGGATTTTTTAATTTACTACACTGCCTACACTTTTATAACATTAAAATAAAAACTGCGTTCTATAGTTCTATAACCTAAATTTCCTTTCGCCTTCAAAAGCTTGCGCTAAGTGTACAGTAAGAAAATTGTAAGAAGTGTTTGAAACAGTCGGAGAAACACCGACAGGTGTTGGTATGGAACAAAGGGTCACAATTCGAGGATGGAGATAATTACATTTCTGTAGGGTAAATAAGAACGGTACCGTCGATACATACAAAATATTTTTTCTTTTGATATTCTGAACTGTCAAAAGGTTCTCAAGATAAACTGCTCACCCTTGGGTGGCCCAGAAAGAAAAAAGTTGAAATAAAAAAAAAAACAATTATATTTAAAAACGTTTAATTTTTTACAGTGTAACGTTACTTAAATGAAATTTTATTTTTTTAAAATCAAATGATCAAGATAACGTCTTTGGCGGTTACGCCACTATTCCAATCGGTCACGACAATTCTGAAAGAATTTCGTAAGTTTCTCTTGAAGTGGATTCCATTTCTTGCTAAATATTCAACTTCAACTACCGCAACGTTATCGGGTTATTGAAGTATACCTTGCTTTTAAGGTGTTCCAATTAAAATAAGTCTGTTGCACTCAAATCGGGGCTCCTCGGGGGCCAGGATATGATACCTCTCCGTAAAATCAGTATCTGATGAAACATACCCCTTACCACGCGCATTTGACGTAGACACGTGGATCCGTCCTGTTTTAGCCTCGTTTCTTGCAATTTTGGAGCCATAAAATCCGTCAGCATAGCCATGTACCGCTCTGAATTTACAGTTACTGTTCGGCCGCGACTGTTTCAAAGAAAAACGGCCCGATGATACCCCATCTTACGATTCCAGCCTAACGGGAACTTTTGGTGAGTGAACTAGCTTTTAGTGTTTTAGATGGGCATTCTTTGCAGCCCAATGGCGACCGTTTTGTATATTCACGAAACCGTTTACATGAAAGTGAGCGTAATCGGAGAGGATAATGTTGTTGAAGTCTCGATGCAATTCCAGGTCTTTTTACCTAAAGATTGCCAAAAAATTTATATAAGGTAACACAAAATTGAAGTGCCCAATAAATACGGTATACGAGAATTACAATAGAGTTCTGTTTCTATCAAGTTTAGCAAATTCAAATAAAGCAGTTCCTAATACCCGGAAATGCTGCTGTGCAAATGAGATAGAGCAATGGCTTTTACATTGTTGAATGTAACTTCTTATTAGTACAAAAGGAGTTATACCAGTTTTTGATACAACGTACGTATTAAAAAGGACGAAAAACATTTAGTCGCAGAAGGTTTTGCGAGGTTTAAGGGACATTGTAAATTATACCAATTAAACAGTGAATTTTAAGATGAAAACCGGTGTCCAATATACATATTTTGCTAATGTCAAAAATTAAACTGTTGTTCTAGTCAAAAAGTTTCATCAATTCTGAATTCTTTGAATTCGGTAAGTAACGTAGATCAATTGATACCTCATATTTGAATTAGGGCACACTAAACCCCATACCTGCTGGACAAAGTACGTTAACTGTAATGAGCGAGGGGCTGGCAGGTGACGTTGGTGAAGTAAAAGTACCGGAACCAGCTCCCATCGCTGACGATATCCCGCCTTCCCAACCCAACTTAGGGTTCAACTCGACATTTAGCTTTTTCTGAAGTCTTGATATAGAGAGCGCCATATCTGTCATCCGCAAGGACGCAGTGGCGTTAGTTTAGGTTAGAACTGCGACTGACCATTGAATAGTAATCCTCAAGCACGGTCAGAAGGTGTTTGCCCTTTTCGAGTAAATATACAAAGTTACGACGCGAAGACTGATGTAGCTGGACAAGTATATAGTACAGTGTTTCGCGCCTAGGGTTACTAACATGACAACTGTACTAAAGTGACCTTATTGCCGCAGTGCGATTTCTAATACACTTAATTAATGCCTTTCTCTTTCTTTTTCAGATCTACTTGGTACCAATTAACGCCAACACCAAATAACATCACCCACAGCTACCTGCAGACAAACCACAATAGCACAATAAATTCAATGTGACCATAAATGATATTAGAACATGCCCACCCAAAATCAATATCACATCATGCTTAAGTTTACAAACATGGTAATTATTGCATTTATATTATATTATTTATATTACTAATAATTTGTATTTTGTGTATGACTATACAACCCGCGAAACTTAACTTTGAGAGCGCTTATAAATAAAATGGCAAGCTTTTTGCTATATTAACAATTTTGAAGCTTTCCGATATCTCTTCGCTAGCCCAGTAAATAAACCAATCTTTCGATAGTGAAAGCTTCGTAGTGCTACGAAGTACACACACACACACACACACACACACACACACGCACGGACGCACGTACACCCCACGCACGCGCGCACGCACCCATTCACGCAAGCACGCACGCACACATATATTGTTTCATTTTTTCAATACTTTGAAAAATGATTGTTGTTATTTTTTATTTATATTTAAGTTATTTCAAAAGATATCAAAAAACAAAAAGTACTTTCTGATTGCCAGTTTACAAGATTGTATCTTATACATTTTTTCCCACATTTCGTTCACGTGTAAACATCGTCAACTTTATTTCTTAACATGGCGCGAAAACATAATACACCCTGTGTATTATGCATTTTTCATAACCATTTCAATTATGTATAACGCAATATGATTGATTGCAAAACTTTTTGTCATTCATTTCGTTCATTTTTTATTAGTATGCTTTGAACAAAAACATAGTTTAATAACTACTTTAACTTTTATGTATTTTACGAAGGTAAACTAATATTATTGGTAAAATATAACCTATAATTTTCAAAGAGGTTGCCATTATTTTCTAAACATAAATAAGCTCTTCTTACTGTTGAATGTAAAACTCCGGTTACCATTTCTGGGGTGATTTTATTAAACGCTGCGGTAACTGCCCTGAAAATTTGTTCTTCCATTTCGAAATGGTGAATGTAAACTTAGTTTTTTAAGTAACCCTAATCCAATAGGGTACTCTCGAACCTGCATAGCCTTATGCGCTTGAGCACCGTCTTATTGAAACCACAAATGTTGTACTTTCTATAACGGCAAATTATGCTGACCTTCTTCCAGCTGATTATCTATCAGGTTGAAATAACTTCCCCCTGTTAAAGTATTGTGATAAATAAAAAATTCCAATATTGTTGTTTCACGAATTCCGCGCCACGTCCAAATCTTTGTTGACGTCTGGATTCCTTTTTTAACCGTGAGTTGTTTGGTGCCCAATAATGGGTGTTACGTATATTAACAATCCCGTTGTTAGTGATCATAGTTTTGTCTGCCAAATTATTTTAGAGGGAAGATTAAAATCGATTTCGAATGGTCCGAAATACCATTCGCAGAAAATCCTTCATTTCATCTTCAGGTTGAAGTCCTTGGCGAATTCTAAATTTATAGGGTTTAAATTTATTTTTTCTCAGAATAAAATGGGAAATAGATTTCGCTACTTCAGTTTGGTTTTCAATTTGCTTTGTCGACTTTCTCTAACTGCTTGAATAACTTGTTATTCTTTCTTCATTAGATGTTTTTTCTGGACTTAATAGTTGCTTTAAATGATTCATATTATTCATATTACGTTAAAAGCTAGACGTCTGAAGATTGATCTATTTGGTTGCACCCAATAGATACTTAGTAATGTATACGTTTTCAGCAACTACGTAGTTCTTCTAAGACAAGATATAACATGTCAAATTTTTCCAAGTTAGAAAAATTATTTCCCGGCATAATGAATATTTCTCAAAATAAAAATTGTACTGTACACAGGTGGAAACAATTTACATTTTTGTTTAAGTATCAGAACTGTCAACCGCTTCATATTCATAGCCTACTAATAAAAAGATGAACGAAATTTAAAAAAAACCTTTTTTAGACAAAAAGTTAGTAATCAATCACATTGTGTTACATGCTATTGAGATGAATATGAAAAGCACTATACAATACAGGGTGTATTATGTTTTCGCGCCACACACCAAAAAAGTTGATGATGTTTACTCGTAAACCAAACGTCGGAAAAAATGTATAATTATTATCTTATAGAGCCCAAAAAGTGGCAATCAGAAGGTACTTCTTGTTTTTGATATGTTTTGAAATAACTTCAAAAATAAATAAAAACGAAAATCAAAAGATAAAAAGATAAAGACGCTGTTGATAAGGCGAAATTTTTCCTAATTTAATCTACTCTACATACATATAATGGTGTCTGAGATCCCAATCCAGCGCATCCTTATCTTGAACACTATATATATATATATATATATATATATATATATATATATATATATATATATATATATATATATATATATATTGTAGGTAGCAAAAATGTTATTATTGTAATAAACGTTTGTCAAATCGTCATTGTTACCACGATAGAAAAGATAATTAGTGGATTTTTTTATATCTTGATAATACGTCGTAATTTACTAATGTTTTCAAAATATTTTTATTTATATATTTTTATCTAAGGAATGTAGGATTATTTGTAACTAATATGTATGTAAACACAGGTTAGGGGATGAGTGACAGGTGAACGCTTAAAAATGCTTTACTAAAGGGGCTAACAAATCATTGAAATTTTTCTTATGCGCGCTCTTGATGTAAAATTGTCATTGGTCTAATGATTAAGTGTGGCGGGACGGGCCGCGATGGAAAGATATTTTTGTTACTGGGAAACTCGACACGTAAATATAAGGTTGTTACAGACGAATGCATATTTTTAAAATTAAGATGTCGTGCAATAATTACTATGAAACTATTCCAACATAAATTAGTGTTTCTTGTTTTATTTTATTACTTTTGAAAGACGGGGGTGGATTTTCGGGAATAGATATAGTTATGTTTGAATCGGGGGGAAGGCAGTGACAGTTGGCTTTTCAATCGAGCCAGATCGATTTTTGGGTTGATTAAATACCTTCATTATATGTCTTTACAATAATTCTTGCGTGTACATTTTTCTTTTGAATTCGCCAACACTAGGTCGTCTTTTCTTTCGGGGTTAAACCGCGTCTGTTAACGATTTGTGCCTGTGATCAATTAAGGTAATATTTATTCTAGTGTAAGTATGTATTTTTATATAACTGAAGGCTCGCACCAAATCATTTTACCAGCCTAGATAATATATTAAATACCAAACATTGTCTTGCAAAGGTATCTTACTCGTACGCGGACTCATCAAGCTGAAATCCGCTAAAAGTAGAGTACAGGGCCCTCTCCCTTTGTTTGTGCGATTTAGCAATGCTGATTGTTGTTTATATTTATAATGGTGTAAAGGTGGCTGGTGAATGGGTATAGGATACCGCGAGTTATTAATTGTAAAAAGGAAATTGCCCGTTGGTACACACTCCCAAGCCAGACCATTAAATACCGCGAATTTTATTTTTATTTGTTGTATAGGTGAATGTGTAGCCGGAGAGAGAGAGGCACAGTATGTTGCGAACGCACTCAAACTTATATATCGGTCACGATGTTAGTGATCTATTTATAACGTACCCTTGTAAGGCTTTGTTTTAATGAGTTTTTGTTTCAGTTTGTTGAAGTTGAATTATTTGCCTGCGAACTGATTTCTCTTTTGTATGTGCTTTATTACAATGTGACTTATGTATTTTGTGCTTTAGTTGTCACTAAACAATTGGGTAATTTTTAATTTCCTTGTCTGTGTTCCTTTGATCCTCGCATTTACCTTATTACCTGTGCAATTTTATTGTTGTTGTATTTTATATGTACCGTGATTTGTTTTATTATTGTATGTGCTTATTTACTTAAAGACCGGCATGATTGGTTTTTAAAAAGGGCTACGATTTAAGGGTTACGATTTTTATTGTGATTTTTACGTTGATTATTTATGACCGAATTGTGAGTGTGACTATATGTGTTTTTTTTATCATTGTGTTTCTGTGTAACTAAACTGCTTTTTATTCATTTTCCCTTAATATTATAATTTTGTACGCACTTTAACCTGATTTAACGGTGTTTTGTTATATGTTTAACCGATTCGTTGTTTTTTTGTGTTATTTGATTTATTAATGTACTTGTACAATTGCTTATTTATGAATAAAGTGGGTTTTATTGGTGGTTCTTTCCCACAATAGTAGATTAACGGACTGAACCACCGGTGCGCCAAGTTCGTTGATTTTAATTTGAGTAGTTTCATTTTTTTACCTGCCCGCATGATGCAATACGTCCCTCATCGAGACTATCTCATTTAGATAGCATAACGTACCTAACACCAGACGCCCTCTTCGTTTGATCAGGTTTGAGGTTTGCGAGTAATTAAATATCAGACTTGTAAATAAATGCTAATGTTTTAATTATTGCCCGGAAAGTCATAGTAAGGCAGGCAATTAATTTGAGTAATAGTGACATTACTGTCAGTCAAGTCAAGATAAATAACTTAGCGATTGTTTCGTTCTTGAATTTGCATTATTGCAAATAAGTTCAAATTACTATTTTCAAGATAGGGTACCTGGGGGACGTTACTATATATATATATATATATATATATATATATATATATATATATATATATATATATATATGTTCAGGTGTGCTAGAAAATTAGATATACGAGAGTATGACGCTTGACAAATCAAAAGTTCCTTAGAAATTGATATTTATAGTTACCAATCCTAATAAAGCATTTGAAAATGCTCCTGCATCACACCGCACGATTTATACGTTTTCATGCAACACCGGTAGAAGTCGCTGCGTGATTTATTGAAATTTGTGTTGTTAGGTAATGTGTTTGGAATGTTTCTACTATGATTATGAGTAACAAATATTCAGATTTTTGACACACCTCTGTATTGGCAAATTAGAAAAGGGAACATATAGAAAACCATCACTTACGCCAATGAGTTAATGAGATCATTACGAAGGACCTATGGACCAATAAAAGCTTGATTGTAAATGTAAATTTATTGCCTAGTAAAGGGTAAGACACTGATTATACTTGCCTTCTTGTTAGTTTGGACATAAAAAATATAATTTAATGTTGTACCAATTTGATTTAGATTTTGAACCAAATTGTTTTTTTTTTGTTTTCTTTGAAGAAATAAAATCTATTTATAGTAAACAGCCCAATTCACAACTACACCTTTTGCAGATGTTAATTCAGAAGTGTCAATTGAATTCTATGAAATGTCAAGTGTACTTCAGTTTAATCAAATGTATTTCAGAAACGCCACTTTTACTTCAGAGAATATCATTTGTAGTTCAGAAAATTTCATTTCTATTGCAGATACATATTCTCATGATTCAGTGTTCTACTTTACCTTAAAAGTAAGCAATTACTTCTCAATAACAGTTGTGCTGGAGAAATGGAACTTGTAGAAAATTGTGGCGTTTGTGGAACTTCAATGCGAAAACGTCCTGTGGTGAGATTGTTATTATGTAGGCACCTGCTTCACTAAGAATGTGCTAGACGAATACAGGATGCAAACGTTAGAAACGAACAAACACGTTGCCCATATTGCCGATCTCTTTGCGAAAACAGAGAACGCGTTGTTACAAAAAAGCATAAAATTCATTCCAGCCATGATCGACAAAGATTAGTTAGTTGTGCAAATAAATACTGTGCATTACTTGCCGAGACCCTTGGCTTATACTTGGATAAGATCTGGGCGTTCTGTAATGCTAAAGAAAGGAGGTAAAAAACCTAAATCGTTCACAGCAGCAGAATTAGAAGTAATAATCATTGGGATAGAAGATGATTGCACGGTAACTATTGCACGAAAACTATTCAAGAAAGACTGGAGCCTAGCTTTCAGGGAACTGTTGTGCTTCCCGCTATTGGAAACTGTTTAGAGAGAAAACTCATATGAAAATAAACGAAAAAGATCTGAATATGTTCGGAACCTAAACAGATTTATTGAAAATGACAAACAGATAGACAGATCGACGAAATAAGCTTTAATCTGTTTTGCTGACGATTAAATGGTCGAGCCAAAGCTAGTGATCGGGCCGTACAACAATTACCCACTTCAAGAGGGCCCAACATACGTTTAATAGGGGGCATCTCCGCAGCGGGAGTTCTACACATGGAGCGTCGACGTGGTTCGAATACCTCAGATTTAGCAAACGGATGGATAGGCAGACTTATGTTACAATGGGAGAATATGGGAAATGAGAAAAGAGTATCTAGAAATCGGGTGTGACAATTCCCCCGTGCTCTTCTAATGTGGAAGCAGTTATTGAAGCAATTCCAGTAAACACTGTTTCGTTTGGCACCTTATTAACCAATCCTTAATCCAATTGAACATATTACGTCGAAAACTAAAACCCATTTAAGAGTTCCTGAAGTCAACGGGTCGAGTGTTGGAAAGCGGAGGTCAGTGTATTTAGAACTGATAGTCGATTCTGCCAAAGTCGCTATCGTAGGAGGTGATTGTGCACGCGCTGTCCAACATTCGAGTAGCTTCCACGTTCCCGCTTTAAACCTTTTGGACATGCCAGTGGGCAGTTAGAAATTATTTATGTTAATTTAATAATATTGTAAAAATACTTTGGTGCTTTTGGAAATATACAGGGTGTATTTTAAAATCATCGACAAACGAAAACTGGAGATTCTATGATTCAAAATAAGACAAAAATGATCATAAACGTTTTTCCGAAAATGCTTCCTAACCGAGATTAGGAAATACTTTTTTTAAGGTTTTTTTAAGATTCCTCAAAAACTACAAAAGATATTACACTCAGATTTGGTACACCTAAATTTCTAATTAAATACAATTAATCAAGTGAGTTTGAGTCAACTGACTCCATCCAGTGGCGTAGAATATTTTAAGTTAATCAGTTTAAGTAAAAAAAACCCACGCCCCTGGTTTTTTTGAAGAAATATTTTTTTGATAGATTCAACATTTAATTCTGCAAATAAAATCATACTTAGTATTTTTTCGATTCGGCACCCCGTTTTTGAAATATTTTGCATTAACATAAACGATTCAATAAAAATCAAATTTTGTTTTATTTTACAAAAAAATAACGCAGTTAACTATTAGGTATATTATTAAAGAGATATTGAAGGAATCAAAAACAAAATAATAATTATTTTTATACATATTGTTCAAAATGTCCTCCTTCCTTTTGAATGCAAGCTTGTATTCTTCTTAGCAAATGAAACCTAACACGCTGAAAAATTTGTGGCATAGCCCTAGTCTCATCGCATACCATCTGTATGCGATTCCAAAGTTGCTCTCGATTATCAATTTGAACAGAATAGACACGAGTTTTCAGATACCCCCACTCAAAAAAATCCAATGGGTTTAAATCAGGCGATCGTGCCGGCCACGGTACTTCACTTCCTCGTACAATCCAGCGTCCAGGGAACCATGCATTTAAAAATTCTCTGACGTTTCGTGTAGAATGTGGTGGTGCACCATCATGCATGAAATACATGTTCTTTCTAACATCCAATGGTACGTCGTCAAACAATTCTGGCAAATCTTCTCTCAAAAAATTTAAATAGAATTCGCCAGTAAGTCTTTGAGGAAACCGGATAGGTCCGATTAGGTGATCGTCTAGTATACCTATCCAAATATTTTCGCTAAATCTATGTTGGTGAGCTGTAACTACAGTTGGATGCTGATTTTCATCTAACCATTTGTGGAAATTATGCAAGTTTATTATTCCATTTAGGGAAAAAATACACTCATCAGTGGTCCATAAGTTTCTAACAAATTGTACATCTTCAGCATTTTTATTTAAAAACCATTCGCAAAAATTCATTCGGCGAGGATTGTCAGCAGGCAATAATGCATGCACTTTTTGTAGGTGAAAAGGACCTAACTCACGCGTACTTGTTGATGAATTTTCATAAACTCTATCTAAAATTTGTTCCTCAATTTCAACTGGTACACGAGCATTTCGTCCGGAATTTTTTTTTCCTTTTAAACTTCCATACTTTAACAAGTTACGATGAACGGTTCTAAACGTAGTATGATGAGGATGTCTTCTATTTGGAAATCTTTGTTCATAAAGTCGAGCAGCTGCACGAGCATTGCAATTAGTATTACCATAACATAAATGCATATCGACCAGTTCTCGTTTGGAATAATTCATTTGTTCACAGTAATTAGACACAAACAATGAATTACAAAACCCGCGTAAATGCAACTATTTTAGCAAACATAAGATACGTAACTGTCAAATGCCACGCAATCTCTGATTTATTTAATTTGGTTATTACTGAATAATGTAGTCGTATATTAATGCAAAATATTTCAAAAACGGGTGCCGAATCGAAAAAATACTAAGTATGATTTTATTTGCAGAATTAAATGTTGAATTTAACAAAAAATATTTCTTCAAAAAAAGCAGGGACGTGCGTTTTTTTTTACTTAAAATGATTAACTTAACATATTCAACGCCACTGGATGGAGCCAGTTGACTCAAACTCACCTGATTAATTGTACTTAATTAGATATTTAGGTGTACCAAGTCTCAGTGTAATATCTTTTGTAGTTTTTGAGGAATCTTAAAAAAAACTATTTTTTAATCAACCTGTATCTCGGTTAGGAAGCATTTTAGGAAAAGCGTTTATGATAATTTTTGTCTTATTTTGAATCATAGAATATCCAGTTTTCGTTTGTCAGTGATTTTAAAATACACCCTGTATATGGTATTTTTCACATTTTCTGAAACACATTTAACTATTGTTGACTCAAACTCACCTGATTAATTGTACTTAATTAGATATTTAGGTGTACCAAGTCTCAGTGTAATATCTTTTGTAGTTTTTGAGGAATCTTAAAAAAAACTTAAAAAAATTATTTTTTAATCAACCTGTATCTCGGTTAGGAAGCATTTTAGGAAAAGCGTTTATGATAATTTTTGTCTTATTTTGAATCATAGAATATCCAGTTTTCGTTTGTCAGTGATTTTAAAATACACCCTGTATATGGTATTTTTCACATTTTCTGAAACACATTTAACTATTGTATTCACACGACATACGTCAAATTTTGGCCAATAAAGGTGTCAGATTTCCTCTTGCACAACCAACCAAATCGAATTATGGACTAGTCCTTTCAGTGACAATTTTTAACAAATGAAGATTTTTAGTTTATCATATTTTTCAGGAATCACATAGCAAACTAATTAATTGTAAGATAAGTTAAATTAAAGGTACCTATTTACTTCACAATTTGAAAATTTGTCAATTTTTGTGTAAAATGGGTGTGTTCGTACAATACTCCTCCGAATACGATGCGTACTCAAAGTTCTGTAGAAAATTTTTGTGGTGGTTTAACACTCATGCTAGATACACTTTAGACAAGCGCATCAACCATTCGTTGCACTACCACAAAAATTGTCGACATAACGCTAGGTACTTAGCGTATTATATATGAAAATTATGAAATACAAATGATGCCTTCTAAAATAAATTTGATTATTCCGAAGTATATTTGATATATTGTCCACTCCATCTGATATTTTCTGAAATATATTTGACGCTTTCTGAAGTACCTTTGGAAAAGGTAGTTTAAAACTTGAGATGAAAGTTGTCATTTTCATTTATCTAAGAACTGCAATAATTATTACATACAATTTGATATTAATATTTTATTCATTATCTATTGTTTAAAAACGTGCCGATTAACCCTTGTACACATGAATTATAGTATAGTTTATTTGAAAACAAAACTAAATAAATAACCAAGCTACCTTTTTACTAACATTGTCTTTATTGTGCGCAAAAATTAATATCATCGTATTTTATACAATAATTAAAATATTTGAGGACACTCGAGGGTTGACTTCCTCATCCGGTCAAGCGAGTTTCCGTTGTTAAAATAAACCTAGATTCGCTATCAAAATAAAAAAAGAACACAATTCTGAAAATGTATTCGTATAAAAATAATATTACTTAACGAAACATTGTGCTCGAATAAAAAATATTAGCTTTAATTTTATAACAAGCCATTCTATACTTTTCATTAATTAAAAATAAATCACGTAATTACTTTTTTTTAATTGATTTAAAATTTTCAATAATGGAGCTAATTCCTAATTTCTTAGTTAAACGTCATTTAGTCGATTAGTTAATTATTGTTGGAAATAATAATGCAGAAACCAAAGATATTTTTCAAAGTTAACCTTTTAAATCTTGTTATTTGATGGTTATACGCTAATTATTTTCATTAAGGGATACCGGAATATTAATTCGGTATTTTTATTACTTGCCAATTCTTTTATGGGTTTTAAGAGAAAGGTGGCACGGCCACATGATGTAAGACATATTTGGTTGCATAGATATTACTTCTAAATATGAAAAAATGCAAGGGTTTTCCTAAATGTTGACATGTTCCCATTAAATTCTCTTCTATTATAAAATTAATCTTTATTTTTATAAGTGATGATAGCCCCTTTAAGTAGTAGTAGTAAAATATTATTAACGAAGGATTTTAGCACCTCCTAATGTTTTGTGAGGAATCTGTTTGTACTATAACATAGAACATTGAAATGAGGGGAATAAAGTATGAATTTCATAAAATATTTACTTATATTAAATACTGTATCATTGGCGTATCGGTCTGGGCACACGCTTTAAGAATGACAACATTTCTGTAAAAATGTCTTCAAAAAAGGTTGAATCGGCGAGGATCGGATTAATAGTCACACAATGTTAAATACCCATGAAAAAATTGACATTTCATCTAGCGATATAATTGAATTAGCAAATAAGCTTCGACGAATAATTTTTTTATTATAAAACTAATTATACAGGGTGTTCGGAAAATTCTGGATCAACGCTTAATGGGCAACGCCTTAACTAAAATTCGGCCGATATGGGTCAACTTGCATATGTCAAAAGTTGATAATAGTAAGAGATACAGGGTGTTAAAGTTGGATTTTTTCTTTTTTTTATCCAAGTTTTGACAGGTATTTACATATATCTAAAATTTGGCATTCGGGGGTTTTTGGGATGAGGAATTTAAATTTGTTAACCATTCTTTCGTATTTTGAGGAGGGCGCCACCAGCAGGGTTTACCGTGAGTGTTTTGTATTCAAAGTTTTTGTGCGAACCTGTATACAACTTTTGACCCGAGGAATTCTTTTCTAAATAAAAAAGACATATTTTGTAAAAGGAGCGCTGGGCAGTCGTTTTATAGTAAAATAGGTTTAAATCTCACGCTGCAGAAGTATTTTGTTACAGATTTGAATAGTATTTTTTACGGGCTTTCAATAGATACTCACTCAACCCGAAATTTTTAGAGGCTGCGTACCAGGATGCCACTTCAAATCCACACATTTATTGTTCAATTTAAAACAGAATACGCCGGACGTGCTACGCTATGGAACGAATATATTCTGGTCGCAAGGCGTTTGTCAGATATATATATATATATATATATATATATATATATATATATAGCGAAAAAAGGATTTAAGCCTCACAGTCATAAATATTACATCATATACGATGGTTGACGTTTTAATCGGAAGCACAGATAACCTTCGCGCGTTAGCCAGATTACGTAAAAGTCAACGTGATTCTAGAAATGTCTGTATAGTAAGCAAGTGGAATATATCTGTGAGTGTGTACATAACATTTTAAAAGGTCGTGTGTCAAGTGATCAGCAGCAGCTACTCTCTCAACATAAGCAAACTTTAAGACGCTTGGCCCAGACAGATTCTCGTACAGAAGGGTGGCGCATTTCTACAACTGCTGTTAGGACCATTACTTGTCGGTATTCTGGGTAATTTGTTTCAATAACTATGGACCACAATCTGAAGATGATTATTCTACCGCTGGATTTTATACAACGCTTGCAGGCGCCAGATGTTACACAAAACAACATTTTAATACAGCTGGATAACGATATGGATAACGTTTTAAGAACCAAAATGACTGACCCTGACAACTGGCAACATTACAACCAAGTCCTTCAAAGATATCTACACTTTTCTAATCAGTTAGGTCGACCTGCTAGCATAACAATAGTATCAACACTTCCGGTTACATATAGGAAAGAAGGCGCTGTTTTGTTGCATATACTGAAAACGAGCGGCGAGCAGCAATCTATTTTGGGATAAAAGGGGTACTGTCACGATAAAAGGTGAGATCATCCCACATTCAACATTATCGATCTGGTTCACGAAACGTTAAGGCAGTGAAAAGCCCGCACGGGTGGTGACAGTTTGCGACGTACATTAAAGAAATAAATATACCCCGAGAGTGTACTACCTATTCCTAAGTGTTTTTGAATTATTTAGTGATAAAGTTGAAAATTGTTAAATTTTGTTACTTTTTTGAATTATCACAATCGGGCCTGTAAAATAAGTTAACGCAATGTCATAATTAACAGATAAACAAAAATGAAACGATGCTAATTGCAATAAAACTGTGAAGCTATAGGTTTTGTGACATTTTGAACTATAAAACGGCAACGCGTAATAATTATTTACTAGTAGAACAGCATAACTATAAACTTTAAAATGGAATTAAAGACAAATTTTATCATTCCATAAAATATTGCAAAACGCGACAGGATCTGCGAAATCTTGCGGTCGTAATATTAGTTAAATAAAAAATGCGCTAAAAAAATTGTTATCAAGACGGCTGGTTGTTATAAACAAAGCCTGCTTGATAACCTTTTTTTCTTTTTGAACGCATGCATAATCATAATGCCACTACATGTGTGTAACCACGGTTACGAATAACATTTGTTTCAATAAATACCGTCCTGTTCAAAATTAACGCACCACTACAAATTTTGTCATTATGTCTTTGTTATTGCCCTCGGTATGTAATTTAACGTTAGTATCATTTAGATGAAGAGAATTAAACAACATTGCATTAATGAACACTCATTTTTATTTAGAATCCGAAGAATTATACAAAATTTGGCGATCAGGTACAAAAATTGGAAATTTGTAAAAATCAACTAAGCTCTACAAACATAGGAAAATTCCAATTTACAAAAAGTATTCATGAACCTTAATGCTTCATATTACCTCCACGAGCTCTTATAACTGCTTGCATTCGTTGTGGTAAGCTTGTTATTAAGGTCTGGATAGTCGCTAGGGGAATGTTTTCCCATTCTAAGGGAACAGCTCGCTCCAATTCTTGAAGGCTCATTGGGGCAGGTATATGACATCGGACCAATCTCTTTAAAACATCCCAAAGGTGCTCGATTGGATTTAAGTCTGGGCTGCGTGATGCCCACTCCAAGACTTCAATGTTGACTTCATTTACGTAATCTAAAACAGGTATTGAGATGTGAGGCCTCGCATTATCCTCATGAAAATGAAGGGATCCCGTATAAATGGCAAACGGCGTCACATAATCTTTAATAATGTTTTCCAGATAGAATTCTGCATTCATGGACCGCGGACGAATGGGGATTAATTCTGTACGTGCCTCAAAACATATTCCTCCCCAGAACATTTTTGATCCACCACCAATGGCTCTCTTTGAGAGATAGTGCATTCGTAAAATCTTTCTCCAGGTCTCCGCCATACTCTAGCACGACCATCTGGCCTTTTTAAGCTCACTCTAGTTTCATCTGTGAATAAAACTCCCTCCAGTCTTCGATAGTCCACTGCTCATGATCTCTAGTAAATCTTAATATGAATGATCTGTGATGTAGGGTAAGCAGTGGTGCACTAGCAGGCCTTCCACTAGACAATCTGTCTTCTTTTAATCTTCTTCTGACGGTTAAGACTAACATTTCTGACAGTTTCGAGTAAATTACTTAGCTTTCTGCTAATACGGTTTCTGTTTCGTAACACATCTAGTCGGACAAAGCGCTCATCAATTTGACTTGTGGACCTTTTTCTGCCCTGGCCACGTTTTCTATGGTTCGATCCGGTTTCCCTCTACCTTCTAGCCATTCGACTGACTGTAGAATTATTAACACCTAATAAATTAGCCACATAACGCATACTTCTTCCCTCTTCTAGCAAAGTTGATGCTCTTACGCATTCATCATTGCTTAAATGACGTGCCCGATTCATTTTTTTAATTAAATGGTTAAATATTGACCTAGTGAATGAATCTACAAAAGAAAAAATAACCAACGCTCAAGTAGCAACTTTAAAAAATATCCTCACCAAACTGAAAGAATTACGTGAGCAAGGTAATTAATCTTTTTCACTATAGATAAATGACGTGTAATCACAAAAACAGTACAAAACTGATAACATCTGTTTGACACAATCCACCGATTATCTGTTACAGTAAACCCTTACATTTTCTTAAATATTCAAAATAAGTCAAAAAATATGAGTGGTACGTTAATTTTGAACAGGAGTGTAGAAGTTTTGTAATTTTTTACATCTGTCAAGTTTTTTTAATTGCCGAAAATGGATTCATATTCGAATAGTGAAAAGGTTGATCTGCTACTAATATACGGGTTTTGTGAATGAAATGCGCGGCGAAGTGTCAGGGTTTACTGAGAGAAACTTCCTAATCGTCTGGTACCTAATTACAAAACCTTTGCAAAAATTGAACGCTATCTTCGCGAAACCGATAGCTTTAAAAGAACATTTGAAAAGCGGGATCATCAACGTACGACTCGAACTATTGAAACGGAAAAAGAAATTTTGGACAGCACGCGACGGCTAAATCGGGAGTGGGGTATTCTAAAAACTACCATCGATTATTTTATGAAAGAACCGTTATTGCATCCATATCACTTGCAAAAGGTCCAAGAACTTCTTCCAACTGACCTTTCGAAGAGGCTCGCGTTTTGCCAGATAATTCAAAATAAAATAATTCAAGATCCACATTTTACTCGAAAGATTTTGTTCACAGATGAAACCTGTTTCTCAAGGTCGGTGTTACCAATCTGCATAACCAGCATGTTTATGCACTTGAAAATCCTCATGCAATTAAAGTTGCACACCATCAACACGACTCCGGAATTAATGTCTGTGCTGGTATTATTGACCGGTATCTCATTGGTCCTGTAGGAATTCCAGAGCGACTAAATGGAGACAGTCACCTGCGCTCGCTGCAGGATACGTTTCCGCCCCTTTTAGAAAATACTCCTTTTTTCCCCACTTTACAGTTGCGGTCCAACAACATTTACACAACCAATATCCAAACAAGTGGATGGAAGGGGCAACGATGCGCTAGTTAAATGGGCCCCTCGCTCTCCGAAACAGAACATGTGCGACTTCTTTTTGTGGGGTGTTTTCAAAACGAATGTGTATAAAACTACAGTGAACCATCGAGACGATTAACAATCCTGAAACTCTCGACCGTATTCAGTTTCATGTTTTAGGATCTGTTAATATGTATATTCAGCAAAATGGAGGATATTTCGCACACTTGTTGAATTGAGTAATCACTTGTACTAATTATTTAAACTTATCTCCAACGTTCAGACGTGTTGCATTACAGATATTTAGCTATAAATTTATTAATAATTAATTTATTGAAACAAAATTAATCAGTTTATTATTCTTTTACCTATACCGAAGCTTCTGCAGCTAGAATTTCAAACCTATTTTACTAGAAAACGGCTTCCCAGAGCGCCTTCTACAAAGTATACTTTTTTTATGTAGAAAAGACAAAAGAATTAATTCCTTGGGTCAAAAGTTGTATATAGGGTCGCACAAAAACTTGGAATACAATACACTGACGCTAAATCCTGGAGGTGGCGCCCTCTTCAAAATACGAAAGAATGGTTAACAAATTTAAATTTCTCTTCCCATAAAACCCCTGAATGTCAAGTTTGATGACATTTAAATACCTGTCAAAAGTTAGATAAAAAATCCTAGTTTAACACCCTGTATGTCTGTTATTATCAGCTTTTATTATATACATTTAATTTAATTTAATTTAATTTAATTAAAATTATTATCAATAATAATTTTTTCTTTGTTTTTCCAAAATATACAGGGTATCCCACAATTTCGTTTGCAAGCAAAATCTCGGTTATTTTATCTATCTTACCTTGACGAGTTTAATAACCTACCTACCACATTTATCCGTGATATCAACGTTGATGAAGTACTTGTGGCTATACATGAAATAAAAAGCAGTGACACAACTGACCCTGATAACATACCTGATTTTTTAATTAAACATCGTACGCATGTTTTCGCTGTTACTCTGTGCTATATTCATAGTGTGCCTGTTAATTCTAATCATTTCCCAAAGTTGTGGAACGTAGCAAATATTTGCCCAGTTTTGAAAGGCGGTAACCATAGTGATGTCACCAACTACAGACCCATCCGTATTTTAAATAATTGATTAAAAAATACATATCTCCTTATCAACGGAGGTTAATGAAGCAGAGATCCACAGTTGCCAATCTTGCAAAACCTACAATTAATAGCAACTGAACTCGAAAATCGCGGACATATTGATGTCATTTACATGGACTTCGGCAAAGTATTCGATGTTATTCCACATGACACTATTATTGCTAAACTTAAAAACATGGGTTTTCTTGATACCCTTCTTACTTTCTGGACTTCCTACCCAAAAGGTCGGATACAACATGTCGTTTACAATCATTACATTTCTCAGGCTTTTGTTGTTAACTCTGGAGTTCCTCAGGGATCCAATTTGGGTCCACTTTTATTTGTATTGTTTATAAAAGACCTTCCTAGCAGAATTAGCATGTAAAGGTGTTATTTGCCGGTGATATTAAAATATTTTTCAAAAGCTCTTCTTTTAATAATTCTGAATCATTAAGCAACATCAGCTTAATCGTGTAATAGATTGGTATAGATTTTTATATTGTTTTATGTTTATTTTATTTCATCAAGATTGAATTAAAATTGCGATAAAATTAATTCATTAATCTTCAGATGTACCGAGGTTACGTTTGACAGTTCTACAAAACGCAGAAACTCAAAGTTCAATAACTTATCCATAGAATAAGATATTGAACCACCCTCAAAAGGTTAAAAGGTAAAATTTGATAGATCCTCAGATAATAAGAGAGTAGTTAGAAACCTGTCTAATCCAGTTTCTTCATATGACACTATTGAACCACTTGCCAATGGTGGAAATTTTGCTGTAACACCAAACGTAATACCATTTGAGGACGTAACTTCTAACGTAAAGAGTTCTATTAAATGTTAACCATTTGATGCTGAAAATTAAGTTAGTTATGAAACAGTTAAAATATTATGTTTCGTCAAGGAAACGCCTTATTAGATCTCTCTGACAGCATAAATATAGTAGAGCTCAGCCCTTCATTTTTAAAATTTGTACGTATAAAGAGACTAAACAAAAAACCGCATAAGGTAAACTCTATAAAAAGGTTAAGTAATACTCTAAGTTCGCTTTTCTTTGTTCCCTATGAGATTAGTCCTTTGTAGGTTCCATAAAGGATTAAATGTGGCGGCCTATGAACTGAATTTAAGTTTCGCTTCTTGTTAATTGTATTTTGGTAATAGATGTCACTGTGATTTGTGTTTTGTTTTATATGCTTTTCCAATGGTATTGCCTCTGTTTAATTTTTCCTAAATAGGTTTTACATGATTAATGTAATTAAAATTGCATGTGCATATTTTAGCCACCTTTCATTTTGTGGCTTCCCCATTAAAAATGCATTTCTGGCAATCTTTTATAAACTACACTATTTTTTCCCTTACCTGCACCAGTATTTAAACATTGAGAAAGAAGTTAAGGTCAGTCTCTCTTTTAATATCATAAGTTGTTAAAGCTGTATTAAAACATGCAAGTAATGAAATTAGTCATTGTCCAGTAGTTCTTTCCTTAAAGGGATTTATACAGAAATAATGGCAATGTGTGTTCTTTTGGTTGAGCTTGTAGCCGAGTAGTTTTAAAATTTAAACCTTGCCAAGTTGTTGGATGATATACCCGCCAAGTTGTATCTCCATTTTGTACTTAGCATTGAAAGGATTTACATGGAACTGGAGTTTAGTCCTTACATTTAACAATGTTTTGACCACGAAAGACATGGTGTGCGTTCCTGTGTGGGGGAATGCATGCGTGTGTGCACTTGTATTTGTGTGAGTTTGAGTGTATGTGTGAGTGTGTGTGAGTATGTGAGTGTGTGTGAGTGTGTATGTGTGTGTATGCGTATGCGCTTACGTGTGTATGTACGTGGGAGGGCGTGTATGATTCGGGTCTGCAATTTTGTGTTTGTGTGAATGTGTGTAAGAGTGTGTGTGTGTGTGTGTGTGTGTGTGTGTGTGTGTGTGTGTGTGCGTGGGTGGTGTGTATGTGTGAGTGTATCTGTGTGTATATGTGTGTATGTGCTTATGTGCGTGTATGTGTGCGTGTGCGTGTGCGTGTGCGTGTGCGTGTGCGTGTGCGTGTGCGTGTGCGTGTGCGTGTGCGTGTGCGTGTGCGTGTGCGTGTGCGTGTGCGTGTGCGTGTGCGTGTGCGTGTGCGTGTGCCTGTGTCTGTGTCTGTGCGCGTGCGAGTGCGTGTGCGTGTGCGTAAGCGTCTGGCGTGCGCTTGCGTGTGCGCGTGCGAGTGCGCGTGTCCGTGTCCGTGTGCAAGTGCGCGTGCGTGTGCGTGTCCGTGTCCGTGTCCGTGTCCGTGTCCGTGTCCGTGTCCGTGTCCGTGTCCGTGTCCGTGTCCGTGTCCGTGTCCGTGTCCGTGTCCGTGTCCGTGTCCTTGTCCGTGTTCGTGTGCGTGTGCGTGTGCGCGTGCGAGTGGGATTGTGAGTGCGAGTGCGAGTGCGCTTGCGCGAGCGTGTGCGTGTGCGTGTGCGTGAGCGTGTGCGTGTGCGTGTGCGTGTGCGTGTGCGTGTGCGTGCGTGTGCGTGTGCGTGTGCGTGTGCGTGTGCGTATGCGTGTGCGCGTGCGTGTGCGTGTGCGTGTGCGTGAGCGTGTGCGTGTGTGTGTGCGTGTGCGTGTGCCTATGCGAGTACGTGTGCCTATGCTTGTGCGCGTGGTGTGTGTGTGTGTGTGTGTGTGTGCGTGCGCGTTCGTGCGTTCGTGCGTGCGCGTGCGCGTGCGTGCGTGCGTACGTGCGTGCGTGCGTGCACGCGGGTGCGTGCGTGGTTGCGTGCGTGCGTGCTTGCTTGGGTGTGTGTGCGTGCGTGCGTACGAACGTGGGTGCGTGTTTGCGTGCGTGCGTGTTTGCGTGAGTGTGTGTATCAATTAAAGCGTTCTGGGCAAATACTCGTTGCGCTGTTTAATTGATACCCCGGGATTGATAGAAGTTATGCGAGAACCTTTCTATCCAGTGGAGTAAGTGAAAGACTACGTCGGGTATCTTTCCCGACGTCGTATCTTTCACTGGCGTAAGTTTGGTGTGGTATATTTCACTTACATGCACTTAACCATAGATTTTAGCAGCGGTAAACCCTGGTGTTAGGGAAATAATTTCGAGCTGGCGGAGTTGAGTTGCCTCAACAGAATGCAGGTGAATGGAACGGATCAGAGAGGTCTAAGAGATCAGGGCTAAATGAGAGGATGAAAGTATCTGGCGGTTTTATTTAGAATCCGCGGAGGGTGGAGACAGCTTCTGGTAGCGATTCTAATGCCGGGATTGGCGGATAGATGGGGGAATGTTTTGAAATTTACGTCGGAGGGGATATAAATTCATTATTTGATGATTTCTGTAAATTTAAATAAAATGGGATAATTATCAAATAATTAATAAAAATTAATTGGAAAGCAAGCTGGCTGGCTGAAGTTACTTGGGATATCTCCTGTAATTTTGAATCTTGAACACACACTTACTATATACTGGACAAAGTAAGATTATAGAGTATTATTCTAACATCACATTTACCCACCACCAGACGGTGAGTGCAGGATACTAACCCAGTGCTACATTCTTCTAATACTCGTAGCTGACGTATGTTTCAGGTTAGCTCCTAAAAAATGGTCGGGTTGGCGCCCTAGACAATTGAGAAGGCTAGTATATATTACAAACAAATTTATACTGCGCCAAAATGAGTAATATTTATATTCGCTAAATGTATGTCCTGTTTTAATGATAATTACCTTATTACGAAGTGCAAGCCTTGTTTATATAAACCGCAACACCGAGAGTAAAAACTGTACGTTTGAAACCATGTTCCTGTAATGATAATTTTTTATCACCTCAAATATTTAATTCAGAGTAATTTTAACTGCCTATCCTGTATATTTACGTAAAGTGAATCCGTTTCCTGAAGGTAGAAATTTACATGTTAATCTCTTGTTTCGTTATATCTAAACACTCGCTATTTATATACTTAATATAGTGTGCCTTAAATCCTATAAATCATCTTTGATGCCACCCGAGAAAACATAAAATCCAGTAAATTATCCTGAGTAATAATTTCATTACGGATATCCAATCAATTTACGAAGTTGCTGTAAATTCACTTCCTTAATAACCCAATTGGTTTGTTAACGTAATAAAAAAAAACCTATGTAATAACCCAGCAAGAATTCTTAATATTTTAATTAAATTTATTTCACTAATTAAAGGCAAAGTTAAAAAAACACGTATATATTAACTCATTGTAATGCTGGGGTAACTTAACATGTTTAATGGTAAAGCATTTATAGCTAGTTTTAACTTAAATTTAAGACATGCTATGCTGTCTTTTTAGTTACCAGATGACAAAACCTCTGTTAATGTTATTTGGATGTTTATATACCTTAATAGCTTCACGTTGAAAACGAACACAATAATGAGTTTGTCTTGAAAGGCGTAATTTATTCTAAGCGTGCTCAGATATCGTAGGCTTATCTCTTTGGCCCAATCCACAAAATCTTATATTTTCTTTACGTCTTGTGATTCCAATGTACACTTTTCCACAGAAACAAGATAACTTATATACTCCGGAAGACTACAATAGGTTTAGAACATCTTTAGGTGACCTTAAATGTCCTTTAATCTTTCTTGCAGGTTTAAAAACAGTCCTGGATGCCATAAACAATTATAATTTTTTGAATAATACCTGTAACATTAGTTATGAAAGGAAGAAAGCCAATACCGACATTAAGCACTAGTTTTCTTATGGCGATTGTTATATATATATATATATATATATATATATATAGGGTTCCTCACGTTATTAGACACGGAAACGTATGGCCGAAGAACTTGACTTTAAAAATTTTTTATTTTCGCAATGTACAGGCTGTTCCAAAAGTATGAGACATATTAAAGTTGCAATTTTTTCAATAGAACACTCTATATAGTATTGCATTTTTTGTTTCTGCGATCAAAATAGGAATGAGTTTTACTAAGGTTTACCCGACTTAAACCTTAGATGTTTTGAAATATTTAGCATTTTCTAAGTTCTCAAGAAGTATTCACTTTTTCGTCCACTAAACTTTACACTTAGCTATTTGATTATGTATCATGACGCACTGAATAAAACTCTGACTAACATATACAAAGTGTTTATAAATCATGACTCAAAAATTTAAAGTTTTAAATAGTAATAACCTGATTAGTTTAAATAGAACACGCTGTATTTTATGTCCACAGCAGATGTAGAATTGAAATCCCTATCAAATACTATAACACCGTCATATGTCTAACTCTTCTTGTTTTCAAGGAAAATGCACATTTCCAGTAAGCAAGTTTATTTAAACAAATTTAACACTTAACAAGTCGCCTATGGAAATTTGGCTTCACAGAATTATTGTTTGTAGCTGTCAGTTATTCATAAATGTCTGAAAATCGTTCTGCCTGTTCGTAAATCGTTCACTTTGTTTTGTAGTGGTAATTTGTGCCATATTTAAAGCTTATTTGTAGAAAATGAAAGTTCATCCAAAAGAAGAACGGATTGACATGATTCTTATTATCGGAGTGTGTAACCAAAACGCTTTACTGGCATCACGAGTTTACGCTCAAAGATTTCCCAACAGAAATCATCCATACAAAGCTGTTATGGAAATACTGTTAGCTCTATTTAAACGAACTGTGTTCATTATGTTAAACCTTTGAACATAAAACCTGTAACAGAAAATGAAGAAACAGAATTAGCGGTGATTGCTTCTGTGATCGAAAATCAACATATAGGACAAAACCAAATTGCGCATCACGTTAACGTTAGCCAAGCAAGTCTCTCAAGAATTCTTAAAAAGCACAGTTATCATGATTATAAAATCCAGCTCCAACAAGAACTTTTCGAAAATGACTTCAGAAATCGAGTTGAATTTTGCATGTGGGCGTTAGACCGAGTGGCCGAAAATGAATCCATTTTCAATTTTGTACTGTTTAGCGACTAATGCACATTTCCTAACAATGTATTTGTTCATTATTACGCTGATTCCAATCCGCATCAACTTAAAATGATTCATTATCAACACAGGTGGTCAATAAATGTGTGGGACGAAATAATGGGTCAATATTTACTTGGGTCTTATTTTTTTGAGGAACATTTAAATGGTACATTGTTCTTAAATTTTTTAGCAACAGACCTCCCAGTCTTGTTAGACACTCCCTTGAACTTACGGACAACAATGTGGCTTCAACTGGATGGTGCCCCGCACACATTCATCATGAGGTTCGAGATTTTTTAAATAAAATTATCAAAATCGTTGGATTAACAGAAATGGATATCAGAATTGGCCTCCACGGTCCCCTGACTTGACTTCACCGGATTTCTTCTTACGGGGATACGTAAAAACAACCGTTTAGAAGACACCTCCAACCACACCAAAGAATATGAAGGAACGTATTAGGAAGCATTTCAAAGCATAAGCCCGGGAATGTTGGCAAATGTTGGTAAAGGTTTCGAAAAGAGGGTATACTTGTGTTTAGAGACAGACGGTCGTCGTTTTGAACGCTTGCTATAAGAAATGTTTTTACAGTTTTTCCACCATTCTATTACTTTCATCTTTATTTTAATTAGTAAGTCAATTGCTACAATGCATAAAAACTCTGCGAACTATAAAAAGGGTTATGGTACGAAGACGTTATGTTAATAGATCCTAGACTCAGTGTAAAAAGTGCTTAAGAAGTTAAAGTGCCTTAGAAACATATCTAATAACTTGAACATTACATGTGCAATGGGATATTAACCATATAAATACAATTTGTGTACAAAAACTTACAAAATATGATAACAATATGAAAGTGTGAAAATACAAAATTAGAAACTATAAAGTACAGATAAACAGTGATTGTGTTAGAGACATATATAGTAACATATTAGATAAACATTACAAGTGGTATAAAAAATATAAAACACAAGTTTAAATTAAATTATGGAAAGCTAGGTTAAGTACAATAAATAGGAAGTTTACAAATTTATGGATTAGTTAGGGCAAGATAAGTTCAGAATAAATTATAAAAGCATATAACGATAGGTTACCCTTATTTGTACAAAGAAATTAATTTTAAATACGTAGCGTAAACATAAATTTAGAAAAGTTAGGTTAAGTACATTAAATTAAGGTATTAAAATAGAAATTTTGTAAAGAAAAAATTGAAAGTTATGGTAGCTATGAGAAAGTATAAAAGGAATTGCTCCTGATTTCTCATTCTCTTCTCTTATATTTTTTTGTGGCTAACAAGTCATAGTGCGAATAGTGCATTTGTAAACATGTAAGTTAAAATTTTCGTTAACATTATCGGAAGTGAACCGCGAGCAACGTAGAGTCTGAGATTTCGGAAACAATCGATATAACATATAATAAAATTTTAAAAACTAAGGTTACCGGTAGTAATTTTCGACACTATTGTTTTGTTTCATTTCGAAATATTGTTCAACATCAGGTGATGTGCATTTTTTTTATTTTAATAAAATTCGTCTGTTATTTTGGATGTGATGTTTATTTTTTTTTAAAAGTAATTGAGGTTATAAAACAACTTTAACTTCAAATCGGTATCTAAAATAAAAGTGTTAGCAATTATAAAAGTTTAGAAAAGAATAAATCACAAGATTAATTCGAAAATTTAATAAATATTTATCAAGTGAATTATACAGTGCAATATACATATATATATATATATATATATATATATATATATACATATGTAGGACTATTTTTTAACTACACATATAATAAAAATTAATTGAGAATTTTTGGTTTTGAGCTTTTCTTCCACTTCTTATGAATTTATTTATTTAAACATATATAAACGATATATAATGTATAAAACCTCAACAAAAAATATGATTCTCAATAACAAAAATAATACCCTTAAGTTAAATATTTAAAAAAAACATAATGAATAAGCAAGTTCTTATATTAATGCCTGTAACCTTTACGTCTCACATTCGCACTAGAGAACGAGAGATTAAATCTTCGAAATTTAGGTTATTTAACGTCACCTTCACTTGCAAATAGGCCAAAGTAATTGGAGCTGGTGTGCGATACCGAGGATCGAAGATATTTTTTTATTCGCCTCAAGCACAAAAAGAATCTTTCGGCACAGCAATTCGTCACAGCCATGGCAAGGTACATTTTTCTGAGGTGAAGGAGATGAATAACTGTCATTGGTAGTTATATCACTGAATGTAAGATGTGTTTCCAAATATTCCTTAAAATGTAAGCATTCGGAAGGAAATGTCTTCTCCAGATCGGTTATATACATTTCTCGCAGTTTTTCAGTTCAGTTTTGTGGGTATTTAGAAAATCACTAAATACATGAAATCGTAAAACGATGCCTTGTAAGCCTTACTCATTCTTTCTAACTCTGGCTGACAGGCGATCGATAATTGTCAAGCATGTTTCTACTTTAAATTTTTGTTCAGATGTAAAAAATGTGTCATTTTCAAAGTTCTCGTCAAAATGAATTTTTCTTTTTCGAATTCTAGTTTCAGTTTCTACAGATTTTAAACTAAAATTCTCATTCTGCGAAAATGTTTTTGCTTCATTTTTGAAACTTTCAAATTGATGTTGATCTCGCATGTTGTCAAAAAACTTCTTTAAAGACATGTACATTTCAGCTACGTCTTTGATATACATACCCACAGGCTGTAATTTCTTACTAACTATATTGGTACGTTCCAAAAATTTTGCCCAAAACACCAATAAAAATATATTTTCTGATTTTTGTAACTTGATAAGTAGTCCATTAACTTCACTTCGTACAACTTATTTTTCGGTTGTGTCTGCTCTCATTGTATGCAAATCATTTATTATTGCAGGAAAACTGTTTCTCAGACTAATTACAGCAACTGCACGCGCGGACCATCGTGTTTGGGAAAGACGTTTAACAGTTTTACTGTTGTCAACAGATGAACTTGATGACTATAATTTTGAGTTTTGCAAAATTGACCACATCCGAGTCGAT
The DNA here is from genome assembly GCA_036346205.1 of Vesta saturnalis. Taxonomy (NCBI): domain Eukaryota; kingdom Metazoa; phylum Arthropoda; class Insecta; order Coleoptera; family Lampyridae; genus Vesta; species Vesta saturnalis. The sequence goes on from JARFJB010000834.1 coordinate 2,585,779, forward strand.
GATGGAAAGAACACATAGGCATGCTGCACAATATCAAAAAATTCCTTTGCCCCCGTACAGCATTAACGCCGATCAAATTCAAAGAATATTCTGCACATAGTACGTAGATTGCAAGATTGTTTAAATTCTTGAGTCTAGCTTGTAAACCTCCATATTGACCTGACATGATGCTCGCATTATTGTACGATTAACCCCTGTAGTTTTTAATATCAATTTCTAATCACTTAATTGTTTGCTTACAACATCTGCTAATTGTTCAGATTTATGCCCTGAATTCGGTATAAAACAAATGCATCTTTCGACGGGAGATCCATCATCTTTTACATATCGAATTACAAAAGACGTGAGTCAAGTCGGGGGTAGAATCTAGTGTAGGAGAAAAATATTTGGCAACTTTGATCTTATTTGAAATAGTAGAAACAATCTTTTTCTTCATTAAATCAATAAACTCGATACAAATTGTTGATGATAGATAAGAGGTCTTGCCCTTACCCGATTGCCAAAATGGGAAATATGACTTGCCAAGAAGGGGTCAAATTCTGATATTAATTCGTGACACATCATGAAAATTCCATTGTGGTTTGAACCAAATCGTTCTTCAGTTCCTCTAAATCCTAATCCTCTACTTCCAAGTTTTTTAATTACTGCGACTACGCCTCTTAATACATTGTTCTGGTAAGTAATTTCATTTTGAGTTTCTATTTGCAATACACTATCAATTCTACCGGACATATTTTTTCTTTTTATTAAGGTAATTTCACATCCTTATGTTCTGGGAAATTTTCGTGTTGATTTAACATTTTGTTTATATTTCTCCAGTCTGAAAAACCTGTGTCGCTACCGAGTACATTTTATTTCCCCCAAATAATTTACACGAAGCGCAGAAAACAGATGTATTGCTCCGTGAATATACTAAATATTTTCTTGCAATTTGTTCACTGTTCACCAATTTTCGATAAAATACCCGCTTTTGCAAGGACCTTTCCCCATCAGGATATTTCTTACTAGTTTCAGAAAACTTTCAGGTTATATTTTGTTTTATGCCATTTCTCAAAAGATACTCTATGGTTTGATTATTGATAATCCATTCAGCAGGATCGTTGCTTACAAGAGTTTCACTTACAATTTCTACTGATGCAGCGAGTGATTGAGGGCAAGGCGAAGGCGCTGAGGAAGTGGCTGTAGCTGTAGCAGTGACAGTCAACCTTCTATGAGGACTACTAACATGCTCCGTGATGTTATCCGAGGTGTTCGTCTTCGTGTTGGAAATTTCGGAAAGTTCCAAATTTGTTGGAGCAGAACTATTTGTATTTGGAATGGCTATGGTTGATGTAGATGCCGTTGAAGATGATGAGTGTTCATTACCATCGTGCTGAACTGTGGTAGAAGCAAAATAATAATCTAATTTTCAATTCTTCTTAATTTGCTCTGCCAGTCGGTTTTGTTTTTCGTGGTGCAATTTTGCATACTGTGACCCACTCAACCTTTTTCTTTTATTGCTCATAGCTCAGCTGGTTATTGTCTGGATAACACTAGGCTGCATCTGATATCTGAATTCTCAATTCTCAGAATTCTGAAAACAAAACGTAAAATGTAAATATCAGCCTCTCGTCTGGAATGCGAGATACGGATGTGTCCGGGTCAGAGGTCAGTCAAGTTTTAGGAGCCCTCATAATATTCATAATAAGTAATTCCGTTAATTAGTAATGATAAAATTAAAAAACACAGTCACAATTATTTTAGAACTGAACTTGGATTGAAGAATGAAGTAGCGACGATGATACACGCTCGCTATAACCTCGACAAACACGACACGACGGCGACGACTGCTACCAGCTCTAACAAACTCTGATTGGAGCTGTTCTCCCCGCCCTCCGTACACAATGGGCCCGGAGGCTTTTATTTCCTATAGAACGGTTGCCGTTGCATATTTATTAAAAAATAAAGAAACAGTAAAATCGTAATAGGTTGCAAATTGTTTTATTTGTACAGGGTGATCCACGTAAGATGCCCCTATGTCTTATCTCAGAATCTATAACAGATTGGATTTATTAAAATTGTTAGATTATTTCCTTTTTATATATACAGGGCGTCCCAGTAAGTCGGAATCGATCTTAACTCGAAAAATTTTAATGGAACACTCTGTATTTTATTACATATTTGGATTTTCCTCAAGAAAGTGAGGTACTTTTATCTAAAACTTTTTGTTAATTTTGCATAGTTTCGGAGTAAAATGAGGTTATATTATTTTTATTACAAAATTACCCTATTAAAAAACTTATTGCTATATACAAAAAAAATGTAAAATTCGGTAAATTATATATATTTCACATCACAAAGGTTGTGATACATGATCCAAGTCATTAGAAACTTCTATTTTAATACTGGGTGTTTTTATACACGGGTCAACCGAAAATATTTTGAATGAAAAAAATGGGATTTTTTAAACGGAACACCCTATATTTTATTGCATATTTAGATTCTATATTTAAAAAAAAAACTTTTTGTAATTACATCTTTTTTTAATTTTCTTTAGTTTTGGAGTAAATTTAGGTTTTGTAATTTTTATCACAATTTTGCTCATTAATATGCTATTTAAAAATAATAATTGTCATAAATGTTAACCGTTAAACTATACTGCTAAGTTTACGAAATTAGTTTACAAAAGTTGTAAAAGAAAAGTAGAATCCTTCCTATACCCAGTTTGTTAAAAATTAATATTTAAAATAATATATTCTCTCTCTTTAGTATTTGCGTTTCCAACATGTTTTAAGTTTAAGATTTAGAGTAGGCCTAGGATCAGGGTAGTGGCGGTTTTATTAGTAATAATTAAAAATCAAGGCGGCTGTGTTTATCAAAGTAAACAATTTGACAGTTAAGAGAGCTGTGATAGTATATTACCCGTTAATTCTTTTGATTTTGTGATAAGTTGTGTTAAAAAAAGCATTTATATTATTATTGTAAAAATGGTAAAATATTCCGAACAAGAAAGATTAGATTTATTCGAATGCTACATTAGAAACAATATAAGTCCAGGCTTTGAGAGAACATCACACCTTTTTTTTTTCTCACCAAAAAATACCAAATAAAAAAATATTTAGAAGAATAATTTCGGATCTACATGAAAAGTCTGTTGTTATTAATAAAAAACGAAACAGACCAAATACTATTTTAACACAAGATCGTCAGATTGAGGTTTTATTATATTTTACTGAAAATCCTGAAAGTTCATTAAATGATGCTACCCGTGATTTAGAAATAAAGAAAACTAGTATTCATAGAAGCCTTAAATTAAATAAATATAAGCCATATAAGTTGAAAGACTGAAATTTTGCAACGTGTTTTGGACCGACGAAGTTAGCTTTAGCACAAGCGGTATGTTTAACAAGCGTAATTGTCACGACTAGTCTAAAAATAATTTATTGAAAGTAAAAGAAGTAAGTCTGGTGTGCTATTATAAATAATGTAATATTGGGTCCTATATTTTTTAATGGGTATATGAATAGTAGGAAATATAAGCAAATGTTGGAAACCCATATACCAGAATTGCTCGAAACTTTGCCCGAGCGCGTTCGAGCAAACCTGGTTTACCAGCAAGATAGTGCGCCGTATAACTGCACGGATGAAGTTATAAATTTTTTAATTGAAAACTTCGACACGACTATATGCAAAAATGGCACGATCTCCTGGCCTTCAAGAAGCCCCGATCTATCCTCACTTGACTTTTTTTGTGGAGTACATTAAAAGAAAGAGTTTACAAAAATAGGACGAACAGTATTGAAGAATTGAAGCAAAAATTAGGAGAGAAATTGAAGCATTAAATAATTCCGATACAATGAAAACGCCATTCAATCTTTAGAAACTAGACATACCACATGTATAGCGGTTGATGGTGGATACATTGAAAACTTTTGTTGGTGCATCATTTTAAAATAAAATATTTAGTAAGCATCTTACAATTAATGATAATAATTATACATGAATTTAATTTAGTGAGTATTTAGTATTTTTGTTTTAACAAGCCTACTTAAAATATGATTTTACCAGAAACAATGCAAAAGGTTAGAAAAGAGTGTCGAAATATTATATTTTAACATACAATATCAAAAGAATTATACGAGTAACACACTATCACAGCCTTCTTAACTGTCAAATGGTTTACTTTGCTAAACACAGCCGCCTTAATTTTTAAATACTTATTATATTACTAAAAACTGTCATTACCCTGATCATAGGCCTACTCTAAAGCTTAAACTTGAAACGCAAATACTAAAGAGAGAGAATACCTATACTATTTTAAATATTAATTTTTAACAAACTAGGTATAGCAAGGATTCTACTTTTCTTTTACAACTTTTTTTAACTAATCTCGTAAACTTAACAGTATAATTTAACGATTAGCATTTATGACAACTATTATTTTTAAATAGGATATTAATGAGCAAAAATTGTGATAAAAATTACAAAACCTAAATTTACTCCAAAACTAATGAAAATTTTTAAAAAAGGGAAGAAAGGTGAGGCTTTCTTGCATATACTGAATGCGGCGGTGATCTATTTTGGGATAAAAGGGGTACTGTCACAATAAAAAGTGAGATCATCCCGCATTCTAACATTATCGATGTGGTTCACGAAAAGTTAAGACAGCGAAAAATTACAAACCCACACGGCTGGCGACAATTTGCGACATACATTAAAGAAATAAATATACCACGAGAGTTTATCGGAAATACTTGAAGACGTGATGTTACTGTATCACCTAACACTGAACCGAGTCTCATAACAGTCATAACTATAGGTGAGAATTACGATGCCGATAGTGAATCGAGGGAAACCCCGCGAAGATCCTTTCGAAGAAGAAGACTTTCAGTAGATTGGGATACGTGAGAACGTAACGTAACATGGATGCTGTATACTATGATCCATAGCATCCTGCCGGGTTTGCGCGTATAACACATTTAGTTAATGCTGTAAAGGGTAGATATGGTGAAGTGAAAAAATCGTTGCAGACTCAGGAGGCTTATACGGTTCATAAACCTGTAAGAAAAAAATTTCATTTACGAGCTGTGGCAAGCGGATCTTTGCGATATGCGAACTTTAAGTAAACACAATAGTGCATACAACTACATACTAACGGTTATTGATGTGTTTAGCAAGAGGGTCTGGGCGAGAGTTCTTAAAACGAAGACAGCGTCATCTGAAATTGAAGCATTCACCGATATTTTTAAGGAAAGTGGTAATACACCGGCAAATCTACAGACGGATCAAGCCAAGGAGTTTGTGGCGGTCAGTGTACAAAACTTTTTCAACAAACAAAATATCAATTTCTATGTAACAAATAACCCTGATGTAAAAGCATCTGTAGTTGAAAGATTTAATAAAACATTGAAGACAAATATGTTGCGTTATTTCACGTACAAAAATTCCTACAGGTATATTGGTGTGCTCCAAAAACTTGTGACTGCTTACAACAATAGCCCTAATTCAAGTATGAGGATGGTCCCTGCAGCTGTAAACGAATGTTTTGGAAGTGTGGAATAACCTGTACGCGAAAGGCTCAGGCACATCACGTCATCCTAAATATAAAGTCGATGAACATGTTAGAATCGCCAGAACTAAGTACACCTTTGAGAAGGGATATGAAACGAACTGGAGCGAGGAAGTTTTTACAATTAGTGCAGTGATAAAAAGAAGACCTCCAGTTTATCACATAAGCGATCTTAATAACGATCCTTTTGCGGGTACCTTTTACGAGGAGAAGTTGCAAGTTGTTACGGTTGATAAAGACGCTGTATTCAAAGTCGATAAGATTTTAGCTGAGAAGGGCCGCGGACGATATAAACAATACCTGGTCAAGTGGCGTGGATATAGTGGCAAATTTAATAGCTGGGTATTAGCTTCGCAGCTGAGAGACATATAAAATGTAGTTGTATCTTACTTATTAAGTAATAGTTCCATGGCGTATTTTCCCGACAATATGACTTCAAGTTTTATTACACAACTGCCAAAACGAATAAGGTTAACAGGCTCATAGGTTGTAGGCATTTCGGAAATTCAGTACCCTTGTTCTTTTGCCGCTGTAAGTGCGCCGGACAATTTAATTTATTATAGAACTGATCCACCCCCAGGAGAAGAGGATGGGTTAGAGGCAATATTAAAAAAAGCTGCATCACATTTCCAACACGACAACGGGAAAGCCATTTATACCGAGAACGGATGGTATGTGTTACGTTTTGTCTCGGGGAATTATGCCAACATAGAAGAAATTGCCAGTGAGCTAAATAATCACGAGCTAATAGGTAAATTACTAACAATCGAATACCTTAATCTAACTAAGCGCGTCACTACGAAATTAAAAACCTCCCTCTCGCTATTCGGATTTTCACAACGTTTAACTTTACAGCTGGGTTATCGACCGTATCAAAACGTAGCTATGGAACCAATACCCCGCACCCCGCTAGTATATGGATAGTATTAGCAACGCAAATGCTTGTTTATTGCGACATCGTTAAACCCCAAATCGTGGGCGATGTTTTATCTCCGCTAATGCTTATAATAAATACTACTTCTGAAAATTACGCTTACGGAGCTCATGAAGATGACGCTAGTCGACCGTTGATGATGATAGCGTAGCTATCGAAACGCGTTCGGTGTTTTCTAATTTTGTGTGGTACGTGGGTGTATTTTGTTTGTTACATAAATATGTGGTTTTTTCGCCTGCGCACTACATACCCGTGATGACACGGCAATTTAAAAACATCGAGATTAATATAAAAACAGATACGGGTGCAGCAATGCCATTCGAGTTTGGTATGCCATGTCTGAAGCTGCAATAGTGGTTTGTCCTTATCAACAATATTATATGAATCAACGTGGTCACGGAATAGGAAGCTGGCTAGGTGGTGTATTTAGAAGTATAATACCGTTATTTAAGTCTGGTGCAAAGGCCATTGGAAAAAAAGCTCTCAGAACGGGTGCTAATATTCTTGGTGACGTCATAGAAGATCGACCTGTTAAGGAATGGTTTCATGAAAGATTCCACGAGGCAGGTAGAAATCTTAAACGTAAAGCCGATGAGAAAATCGATAAAATGATGGAGGGTTCGGTCTATAAAATAGTACATCTGGCCGATAATAACCCGTCTCTACCGAGAGCTGTTGCCGCTAAGAAGAAGAAACCTACGTACGACGATATATTTTCAAGATAATGGCTTTTCTACATGCTCTATCATGTGAATGGGTCAAGTCCGAATTGGATCTGTTCGATTTACCGTCGATGCAGACAAGCATCGAGGGTGGTGAATGGATATTTTACAAACCCTTACCAGCTCTTAGTGATGACACTCCAATAGAATTTGTAGTGCACGAAAATGGAAACGATTACATAGATTTAAGTCAGACCATGTTGTACATCACAGCTAAAGTTCTGAAGCTAGATGATACAGCACTTACTGATGCGAATGTTGTAGCACCGATAAAAAATTGGATGCATTCGGTGTTCTCACAAGTGGAGGTTTACTTAAATCAGAAGATGGTGTCACAACCAAACAACACATACGCTTACCGCTCATATATCGAAACATTGCTAAATTATCGAAAGGAGGCCAAGAGTTCACATCTAGGTTGTACCTTATGGCACAATGATACAGCTGGACAGATGAATACACTGGGAAACGCAAATAACGGTTTCTCGAAACATGAAGTACTTGCAGCGACCAGCAAACAAATCGAGATGATTGGTCACGTGGACTTGAATTTGTTTAATCAGGAAAAGTTTCTCATAAGTAGTGTTGAATTAAAGGCTAAATTTGTACGATCAAGAGATACCATTAGTTTAATGGCCACTCACGTTTCAACTTACAAGACGCGAATTATGGACGTTAGTTTACTGGTGAGACGTATGCGAATCAACCCCATCATTCTAATTGCACACGCTAAAGCTGTAGACACAACAGCAGCAAAATATCCTGTTACAAGGACCGACGTGAAAGTGTTAACTATACCTACAGGCATACAGCGAGAATCATTGGATAATATCTTTCTTGGTCAGTTACCTAAACGATGTATCGTAGGTTTTGTCGCAAATAGAGCGTTCAACGGTGATTACCCCTCAAATCTATTCAATTTTCATCACAGCAATATTAATTACATGTCGTTATATATTGACGGTCAATAAATTCCTTCGAAGGCCTTGCAACCAGACTTTACGACATTCATTTTTGGAATGAGGGAAACGATATATCGAGAAGCGATTGCCCCAACGGCTACTGTTTAATGGCCTACGACCTAACCCCTGACTTGTCTGAAAACGCTAGCATACACTGGAATTTAGTTAGAAACGGTTCCCTTCGCCTAGAAGTCGGCTTTGAAGAAGCTCTCGTAGAAACCGTTAACTGTTTGGTCTACGCCGAATTCGATAACGTGATTGAGATCGATAAACATCGGAATGTCGTCGTGGATTCGCCTATTAAAAGGACAGCTCTAGATCACAAACTTCAGTAACCAGCAGTAAGTGAAAAGAAGAAGGACCCATACTTGGACGTACAAGGGTTTAGAGGTGTTGATAACGAATTCATACCAAAAGAAATTGCCGTGATTACAGATCATGGTTCGTTACTGCTGATGCTGATAAAATCACCTCGAGATTATTTTATATCAAAGCCCATGTCAACACAGATAAGTTACTTAGAGGATAAATATCACGGCTTAAAATGGCGGTCAGGGTATGTGCCATACAACCATTTCCAAGAGAAGCTGCTAAGAACTATGCTGCCGTTTAACAAAATTCACGTTAAGGGTAGTGAAAAATAACAGCTTTTAAGATTACTTAACAAACCAATACTAGACTTGGACGAGATTGGTTGCGCTTAAAGAAATTGAAAGAGGAGGCAAGGGCGTATAGCTGTTTAAACCATAAGATCGGGGCCTATATGCGCTCTGGAAACCGCATTACTACTGCAAGACTGTGCGCATACCAACTCCAAAGATGTATGCGGTACAAGTGTTGAAATGTTTGAAGTCGATCCCCAGTCACAAGAATGTTTCGACTTGTATGTGCTTCTAATCAACTGCCACGACACGCACCTAGACCTTGTGCAATTATTGTAAACGTCTACATCTACATGGACGAGGATGGTAAAGCTGAATGTTTTGATTCCTTTGGATGACCCCCGTTAGGTTACCATTTACGTTTCCTTGAGAAGAATTCTAGATGGTTCCGCTACAGCAAACCAATACTGCAGGACTACCATTCGGATGTGCTCTTTATACGATAATGTTTTTGTGTTTTAGAATAAATAATTTACCAATGCTTGATTTTGCAAATAAGTTTTTCACTAAATGATGAGATAATCCAGTTACTGTATAATGCTTGTTTTCAACCATTCTACTCTGATAAATAAAAACGTTTTTAGTACTTTAATTGTTTTAATGAAGAGTTCCGTAACAAGAGAGACGTGCATAATCAACTTCTATTGCAGAAAGTGTTCATTAGTCTATATACCACTAGATGGCGCTACCTTGATTACAAAAAATATTTATTAGTCTATACGTCACTAGATCGCGCCACGAACAAGTTCTTATAGCTGCCTTAAAGTTAGCATTAGAACCCTTATTAGAATACTATTTCCATCCGGGGTGGGCACGACATAAGGGGCGCAGGCCTAACACAAGGCCGTGTCTTATGAAATAGCATTACCCCATTGCCATTTCCAACCTGGGGGCCACGACAGGGGCTAAGGCCTACACTTGTCTTTCAAAACTGGGGCCTCTTATTAGAATAAAATTTCCAGCCAGGGGCCTTGACAAGGTGGAGCGCAGACCCTGATACAAGTCCTGTATTAAAGCTAGCATTAGGGCCCCCATACCATTTCCAACCAGGGGGCCGCGACAAGGGCGAAGGCCCGAGAACAAGTTTTGAAGATCTACACTTGTCTTACAAGTTAGCAATAAGACCCCCTTATTTCAAATGTACCGCCATAACCAATTAGAATGCAGAGACTTAGTCCTCCAATCAGAGCACAGCGGCTGAGTGGTGGGGCAAAGGACCAATCAGAAGCCAGAGAGGCGGGTGCACGACCAATCGTGTACGCGCAATTGCCTAACTTCCAAGGGGTATACAGTCAAAAAGGATATTAATACAACCAAATTAGGGGCTCAACTCCGCCCAAGGGTTGAAAATGGCCCCGAAAAGAAGCCGACCCCACGCTCAAAATATACGCCTCCCACGTGAGTGTGTACAAAAAATGGAGGGGAAGGTGTCCCAGGGGGCGGAGCTTGTGACGTAAAAATAGTGGAGGGGATAGTGTCTGTGTACTACTGTTAATTTCAAACTACTACAAAAACTAAATTTTATTTAAAATTAATTGTATTTATTAGTTAAGGTAATTATCCTTTATCAATTTTGTTAACATGCCATTAAATTTAAATTCCTAAGTCAATTTTAAGGAAACATATTCGAACGAATGTAAATAAATCTAATACAAAACAAGTAGGTATCTAATTCCTGCTAACTAAAACTAAAAACTTTAGTGTTTTGGAAAATTAGAGAGATTGTATATCGACAGATCTATTTGTCTAACTAATTAACGCAATTAATTATATTTTTTTTTCCTGAAACCAAATTAACGCTGGAAAATAAAATATCCATGATTACAGTAGCTATTTGTTTACGTATTTGAATATTCGCGCATATTAAAATGAAGCAATGTTTTTAGATTTCATTTACTAGTATATAACCACTGCTTTCGCGCATCTTTCCTGAAGGTCATAGTTCTTCACGTTTGGAAATATCTCTACCGGGTGCGCGCAAAAGTTAAAATCACGAAAATTAATTTTTGTGATTTTGCCATCCGTTATTACTGCTGTTGTGTAACAAACCTGGATAGGATAGTGATTATCTGTTATTTTTGCCGCCCCTAAAATTTGCCGCTGGAAGCAGTAGCTTCCTCTACCTCATGGCTAATCTGCCCTTGTATTATATTAATAATAGACTTATATTTGGATTTTCATATTTTATAAATTTATTTTGATAACTCAATTAATTTTAAAGGTATTGTCATTAACTGAGGACGATAACCGTAATTGTTATCAAAGCTCTTAAATTTATATCAAGGATAAAAATTAAAAATCAAATAAATAAGTATTTTAATTACGTGTGATAATCCTGAAAGCTTACATTTTCATATATAAAAGGAAATCATATGTTATAAATCAAAACAAAAAATTTCTGTAATAGTTTTATTATAGCTTGATGGTAAACATTTATAACTACGTGTGTAATGGCACCAATATAACAATGGAATCTACAATACTATGTCCACAGGTGGTCCGATGAACGCAAACTGATATGAAAAATATATCAATAGATACGTTCTGAAGTCATGCATTACGGAAAAGATACATCAATAAGTCCGATTTATGTCCATTACATGGCAAAACACAGGGTTAACGATCAACAATTCTACTTTGTGTTAGAATTCATAATTCTTATCTAACTTGCCTATAAACATATTTTAACCATATACATAATAAGAAAATAGATGTATGTGTTTGCATGCTTTGCTTATTCTCGTTCTTTCATTAGACTAATAGACAAAATTCAGGCCTTATTCAATTGAAAGCTCGCGTTCGTTGTTGCTTTTCAAGGTACCACGGATTTCCATATTAAAGTTAAAAACTCCACTCCGCCACCACTACTAGAAATTTACTAAATTCTTTAATAAAAAATTACGTGTACAAACCACAATCCATACAAGCGAAAGATTTTAATTTGGTCTTTTGCCTTTGAAGCGCCATTGTATTCGAAGTATAGATGCATTATTTAATTATTTTCTTGTTTACATTTTTTTAAGTTTCATTATTTAAACGTAATCAATTCAACCACCCGTAAATTTACGTTTGACAAAAATGTCTATTTTAACTCTTAAGATAATTTTTTAAATACAAACTCTCGTATATTTCTAAAGTAGGTACACTGTGGAATTTGTAATCAAATACGGGTTGTCTAATATGCGTTAAAAATGATTTTGTTTTGTAGGGTTTTTTAAATTGTTTGTGATAGATTCATTGTGAAACTTTTGATGTGAAGGTTTTACCTTTCTATTGTTTGATTAATAGTAAATATCTGAAAGTGATTAATTTAATTGAAAAAGTTGTCAATATTTAGGTTTTTACAGCAATAACCCGGTTACGCACCTGTGTATATTAGAATCCGCAAGCTCGGCCAATTAAAACTCATGATCTTTTGTTCCGAAGACTTTTTCAAACCCTTGTTACGATGGACCCTAATTTTAATGTTTCTGTTCTCTTTTTTTTCTTGCTGCCAGGGCTGGTCTACTCCGAGGGGACTACAACCATCTGGCGTTGTGTTCTCCCAGGGACCCTATTCTTCAATTTTTTTCGCATACGACATATTAACTTGTAGAATGGAACTTTCAGTTTCATATTCTTCAAATTCGCATGCGAAATTTATCGTACAGAATGTGTCCGATTTTAAGTCGATCGCATGTAGGAAGGCGACTTTTCCATTTTCGATTAACATAACCAAAGTTTTCGTGTAAAAAAATTTAAACAGTCAAACATGAACCGAGCCTTGTTTGTTGCCATTAATAATTTACAAGAAAACGAAAATGCTGCAAGACGTAATCGATTTTATAGAAGAATGGACGCTTTTGATATGCCCGAAAATCAGTTTATTAGACATTTTCGATTACCAAAACCTTTAGTCAGAGACTTAATTTTAAAAGTGTCAAGGTACATACCTGCATCAACACGTAGGTCAGCTATTGATGTGCAGACAAAAGTATGTATGTAGCTTTTTTAGACATACAATGAACCAATCAATTTGCTTCAGGTATTGTGGGCATTAAATTTCTTCGCTACAGGCTCATATCAGTTACCTGTTAGGAGTAGTATTTATTTTGGAGTAAAACAATCGTCCGTTAGTCGGTCCCTAGCTGAAGTGGTTGAAGCATTAAACCAAAGAGACATATTTTCTGAATGAGTCTCATTTCCACGAAATGTTGCCGAATTAAGGAGAATTAGAACTGGGTAACATTTTATGTGTGTGTGCATGTAAAATCGTAAAACTTATATGACTTTATTTTAGATTTTTTGAAAAGTATAATTTTCCGGGTGTAATTGGCTGCATTGACTGCACACATGTAGCAATAGTTCCACCGAAAAAGGATGATGTCGCATACCCTGGGCATTTGTATGTAAATCGAAAACGGTACCATTCAATTAATGTACAGCTTGTAAGTTTGTTTTCTATTTTTTTCCATACTTGTCTATATTAATCTGATCACAGATATGCGATTCTGATTTAAGAATACTCCATGTAAATGCCCGTTTTCCTGGTAGCACTAATGATGCCTACATTTGGAGGAATTGTGCAATTGAACCGTTAATGAGACAATTACAAAATAATTTTCCTTATTCTTATTTTCTCTTAGGTATGTTGGGTACATTTCCTAGCATAATAATATTTTTTTTAAACAGGAGACTCGGGTTAGCCTTTGAGACCATGGTTGCTCACACCAATACAGAACGCAGCAGCAGGTAGTGCAGAGGAAAATTACAACGTGCACCAAATACAAACACGGGCTACTATTGAGCGTTGTAATGGATTATTAAAAATGAGATTTAGGTGTTTATTAAAACACAGAGTACTACATTACACTCCAGAAAAGTGTTCAAAAATAATAAATGCTTGTGTTATTTTGCACTATATGTGCATTGCAAATAACGTACCCTTGATGAATGAGAATGATGGTGAATTTGACATGGGCATAATAGTTCATCCTTTACAAAATAATGTAATCTCAGGGAACAATCCAGATTTAGTTGCTGGAAGGGAATTTCAAAGAAGGATTGTGCATAACTATTTTAGGTAAATAGAATTATGGTAACATTCAATTTCATGTTTCAATAAAATTACACAATATGAACAATTATTTATCTGTTTATTTAAATTAAAAAACCTATAGCGAAGCGAAGATTATACATCCTCATCATTGTAGCACATATTTTCCACAGCAACTACAAATCGTTCAAACAGAGTTGTTTGCTGTTCCATTATTTAAATTTTTTTCTTATAATAATCCTGTTTCATTTCAAGTTCCCGCTTCGTGATTTCCGCAATAACTTCGGTGGCATTCACACTTCTCTCCAAACGTTTTGAGGGTAAATCATATTTGATTTTCTTTAGAGGATTAGGGGTTGAAAAGCTGCATACTCCCATTTTTTCACTATTAGTGTGCGTGTTGGTAAAATTATCCTCAGTTGCATCACCAACAGCTGTACCAACATTAACTAATAGAGATGTTGCTTCATCATCAAATGAAAATTTCACTTGCGATTCTTGAGTGTCAGTGTGGCCTGTTACACTAGTAGGGCATATTATGTCCAAAATCTCCTCATCTGCATCTCATCGGGACAAGGAGGTCCTCCACCAGTGCCACACTGATATCGCTTCGCAGTAGCATTTTTTGACTTTGTCTTGCTTCGAATGTCTTGCCAAGTCTAAAACCAAATATTTATAATGTAAATATTCACACGATTAAAGAAAATTGATCCCGTAAAGGAATGAACATAACGGTATAATGAAATGCATCATGTAGCATCTAGTTATGGCACATTTTAAAGACGACAATGATGGGCTAACACTTACTTTTGCCAATGTTTCCATTCCTTTGCGCTCCTGGAATTGAATTTAATGTGGCTATTTCACTCCATTTATTTTGGGCGGTTTTGTACGTAAATGTGGATGAAAGTTTTCGACAATTCCTTTTCATTTTCATTCACTGCACAAGCATTTTCTTTTGTGCAGTAGACATGTACGTACCTTTTCTTTCTTTTCCATCATCGACGGACGTGAAATATATGAATGATTTTTATCGAGGTTAATTTAATATAACTACCGTAGGTCAAAATGCCATAACACAAACATATGCAATTTGCCACTATACCGTTCGCCAAAAGTGTAGAATACGAAACATAATGTCTAGTGCCATTGAAGAATACCTATTTTTGATGTCATGCGTAAATATACCATTCGTAATATGTCGTGCGCGACTTTTTTCGCATGGTTTGAAGAATAGGGACCCTGGTTGGTAAGTGCCATTGTTTGCAAATTTGGGTTATTGATATATAAAGTAGCTATGTGTCATGCTACATGCTCTAACAAAGGCATTATGTGCCACGATAAATACAAAACTTTTTTTTTTTGAAAGATGGAGTTGTAGTGAATCCATGTCAATTCATCGCGCGACAATTCATCGCGCGACAATTCTTCGCCGACAATTCATCGCGAGACAATTCATCGCTAGGACAAATTATCGCGCGACATTTCATCGCGCGAAATTTCATATTGACTATAAAGACTGGAAAATATGCACTTAAAAAGGACACAAGATATGCATACAATATGCACTAATAATGTATACAAATATACACTAAAATATGCAATATTCAGTAAAAAATAATCAAATTTTAAAAGACATCGCTAATTTTTTATCGGTAATCATTGAAATTTATCAAAAAGGTAGAATTTGTTGAGAAATCGTCGCATTTATAAGAAAGTATTACCTATATATGAAAATTGATTGTCTAGAATTAAAAATAAAATCAAATAGGCTATGGTCATTTAGTGGCATTAATTTTATTAGTCAATCAGGTTAATTTTCATGTCTGATAGAATTTTGCTCCAAATAATAATTACGGGAGTAATAATATTCAATGTAAATAAAGAAATAAATTCTAAATTAATTTTAATAAAGATGTACATTTGTACCACCGAATTAGGATATTACCCAATAAAACATCAATATCGCGCGATAAAATGTCGTGCGAGGAATTGTCGCAACGATGAATTGTCTGCGATGAAATGTTGCGCGATGATCTGTCGATCGATGAATTGACGGGACACCGTTGTAGTCAACCTGTTGTTTTACAAATATGGTAAGTACCATGTACTCTCTACAAAATATTTACATTATGTTTGTGTAGTTCTATAAAAATGAGTGAAAGTAACACAAATAAATGAACAAATAAAGGCAGTGGAAAGTTTGGACTGAACAAAGACAAAAAAGGGCAGCAGGAGAGGCATATAAAACAAGAAAGCATATAGATAAAGCAGCTAAACCAGCGCCGATGCAACAGGTTTGTAAATATAACCTTAAATTAGTATTATGAGTGCTACTTTTAACACCGTAATTATTAATATTCGTCCCCTAAGCTATAAAATTCTATATTTAAAATCCTTGTAAATGCACATTTAGTTGAAAGACCATGAGTTACACGAGGCGAAAGACTCTGTTTCAAGGGTTCTATGCCGAAAATGCATAAAACGGAGAGAACATATTGAGATGATTTCTTATTAATTATTAATTTATTTATTTCTAATTTAATTTTAAATGTATGTACGATTTTAAATTATAAATTCCCCTCGACTAGCAATAACAGGGGATAGGGTTCAAGAAAATTAGATTCTGACAAGTGTGTCAAGCATTCTTTTTATTAAATTTGCAAATAGAAGGTACATGACTTTTCATAAGTACCCTGTATGATATTTAATTAAGCAACACCCTCATTATATGTAACGTTAATGAGAGTGTTAGTGATGGATTCCATGTTACACAAGAAAATAATCTTCATTTAAAAAGGTAAGGATTCAATAATTAAATTCAGATTTATTGAACAATACTATTCATCTAATTGGATGTTCCAGGGCTCGCGCATATTCTGCCTCGAATTCTTTATAAACAAAAGGAAAAGAAAACTGACGCAATTTGTACGACATAACCTAGATATGAGAAATAAAATTTACTTAACTTCCAGTGTCTTTTCTATTCATTGCAGTCTGGAAAGCCTCTGGATTGATGTCCTATTTTCTATGAAAACATTTAAAACTTTTCTTACATAATTTCACAATTACCGAACTACATATTTTTTATTTTTCGAGTATCTTCATTTTTGAATTAACATCTGCTCTCTTTCAGTTTTTCATATACCTACTAACAAGAAAAATTATGTGTGGTTTTTATTAAATTGAGATTTTTGATTGGCTAAATTGGAAAACAACCGACACTGGCTGCTGCATTGCGATAGGTGCATTAATTTCCTATTATGTTAGAAATTTAACATCATCAAATATTTTTGTTGTACTAACAGATATCTTAAAGATACTACTATCACTAAATTCTACTCAAAAATCTCTTTAAAATGACACCTCACTTCTATACTTTGGAGAACAACTACTTTCAAAAATACTCATTTTCAACAACTGACAAACATTTTCTTATATAATAGCGCCGGGGAGAGATGTCTCATGGCGGACTCGAGAGTGGGGATATAATTGTTACTGTGAAATGCATCTGTTTCCCTTTATCTTAGTGTGAAGTTCCCACTTAAAGAAAGACGTGTTATAATATTACGTCTGCTATATATTTTAAATGCAGGACTTAAAAACATATGGCTATTCTAAAGTCAAAGCGCATGACGCTGTCAGATGTCTTCCTGGCTATTTAACCTCAAATTATTCTTCGTATTTCGTTTCGTATAATTGCATCCTTTTTTGTAGTTATAATAATTTATCTTTCGATTCGTAATTTATTAGTTTCCATTGTATTTGTAAACAACAGTTTTTTTTCAAACTATTATTAGTAATATTTACTATTACGAGGTAAGTTTATAATGCAAAATGTATTTCCAATTGATTGAATGCATTTATTTATTTTGCAGCAAATGATGATGTCATTAAAAGGTAAATCTTTGAAAAGCCAAACTCAAGTAATGTTAACGAATATACTGCATTATTTCGAGATGGAACGCGATAACGGGGGCCAAGTTTACCTTTAACTTCCATTATCCAGGTACGCTAATAATTTTCACTATTTAAATTTGACAGCGCTGCTTAAATTTGAAAATAACCTAGAAACGTTGACGATGTTTTGTTGGTATTCAAAATTACTAACTATATGAACCAATAACGACATACGTTTTTAAAATCTAAACCATGCTTTACTAAAACATGAGTCATAAGACACCTCTCGCCGGCCCGACTATACTAATTTATCCTATTTTCTAGGGGAAAACTAAGTTCATATCTAGAATCTATGACCCCACAACCATAAATTGGCACTAAATTCACCTCGACGTGGCATAAATACGTTGTGCACTGCTTGAACGAAGGACTTCCGAAGTGTTATAAAACGTTCACATCTTTTCATCTTGCATCAAACTATAAAAACAGGTTGCAAAGCTTTATCTTAACAACATAGGTAGGCCCCGCACCGGGTTTAACAAAATTATTTATTAACGCCAAACAACATAATAACTACTACAATATGGGCCATAGGCACTATTTCAAACCTAATCAGTATACACTTCCCTTGCATTGTTATTATTTGCAATATCTGGATCATGTTGTTGAGCTCTATTAGCTGCGTCCAATATTTTATCCAATAAAGTTGATTTTGGATAGTGAACATCATTTTCATAACACCCCAAAAACCACAAAACACTAGCAATGAGCGCACATGTTCCAAGAGTTCTTGCACCTAATTTGCACGTACAGTAGTAACCAAGAATTAGATCCCCCACATTCTCATCGGCTTCTTGATCTTCGGTGAGATTGTAATCAATCCACAATTGATGATTTGTCGCATTGCGAAAGTGCGAAATGTCTAATTCTTATAAAACCAGGTTCATTATTAAGAGAATCTATATGGAATTCTTCTTCGATCTCGTAGCAACTTATCTTAAATGTGATATGGGGCCAGGTTAACTTGGTATACCCCTACTGTGAGCTCTCAAAGATAAACCAAAGTAATATGAGGGAAGTCACCTAAATCGTGCTCATTTATTTGAACCCAAACAGCGTTCCGTCTACATTTCTACTTCCACCCGGGCTTGTCTAATATTAACCTAGCTTGCTTTGTTCAGTAATTGCTGGGCCAGCTCTTCGTTGGCGCCCAACACAAAAACTTATTTATTATCGCTACAGAAATATGATAGAAATCACCAAGGTTTTCGATATGTGGTATTGTAATTGTTTGACCAAGAAACTTAAATATGGATTTGAGGTGACCGTTTCTGGCTTCAACTATCCACCTGTTTTAGTTATTATGCGGCACTTATTTGCTTCTTCAGTCGACAATTGGCTTTGTCCCCGTTCAAGAAAAGCTGGCATCTTGTTTGAAATACCCACATCGTCAAGCAGAGGTATGGAATCTCGATATCCACGATTCAGCACAAAAACATCACCTTGATGAAACCATACTTTTATTACATTGCCATTTTTATTAAACTAATTAATCAGAATTTTGTCATAATTAAGTCCGAAAAGTAAGGACCTTGGATTGCTAGTATATATCCGTCTGGCGCTACAATGAGAGCCGGTTTTACTAAGTGGTCACTCTTATGCACGTGGTAAAATTGTCTGACACGAAAAAATGATATATAGGAGTAGGTCCCGTCAATATATGCAATTGCTTCGGTGTATTGGGTTGCGAATTAGATAATTGGTTTGAAAATTCTGTTACATGGTTGGCAATATAATCCTTGTAATGGCTTCAAGTCCGATATAACTAGGTACGAATCTTTGCTAAGCGATTCTCTAACTGTAGTAATGGCTGTAGTTACAGCCTGTCTACTTAGTTAGTGGAAAATAATTTTCAAAAATTCGTCCGACAAACCTTGCCGAATCTTGCGGATTTCTTGAAAAAATTCGTTAATGATCAACGAAAAACAATTACCGAAAGCTCTGGTCAAATTTGTGACTTCTAGTGGTGGCCTTCCATTCTAATTTCTTCAAAAAATGGCTATTTCCCTTTTAATCTTATTATTATCGCTATCAATTCTATTCATTAGCTCTGGCCGTGTTAGAGTATTACAGACAAAACAGGTAAACGTTTTCTAAATGCCATTATACGACTCTTCAAAAACCACAATTTTACAGCCAAACTGCATGACAACACTTTTTTAGGTACATATGTTAAGGCACGTGTTGCCATGCTTGTTATGACCTTTTGCGAAAATCACGGTAAATTGATAGACGTCAAAATCACAACTTTGGTGAGCTGTAGCGCAAAAACTGTCCAGTTTTCGACATTTTGCCTATGGTAGTCTTTGATTAGAACCTTACAATCTACAACATATCAAAAATTTAGTCAAATCCACAGAAAGCCAGGTTTAATTAAACATCAATGTGCTAAATTCATGTTTAATTAAACCTGCCAGAAACAATCCTATAATCACTATACATATATATTTTTTTCAATTATAGTATTTTTTCTTTTACGTATAATTAACACGAAAAACGTGCCATCGCAACATCTAACCGTGCTCATCCACCTATAAGGTTAGAAGACGCAGTCATTGCAACCATGAAGTTCCCAAGAACAGTAGGCAACAAACAACGGTTCGCTATACTATACACCTTTGGTGTTTCGAGAAAAAAAGTAGATTGGCATTAATAAAAAAAGCTAGGCAAGCCATGTTTGTCAGATAGAAGAACCTGTCATAAGGTGTCCAAGTTTTCTAAAGAGGACCATCAACTTGAAAAGGATCACATTAATTCTGTTCCACGGACGTTGGTCACTACACACGTACAAAGTCAGGTAAAGAATATTTATGCCCGGATTTGAACATACATCGGCTTTGTAAAGTGTTTCAGAAAAAGTATTCACATTCGAAAGTCACATACAAGTATTATAGAAATGTTTCTAAAAAAGCACTTCCAAACCTTGCATTCCATAGCCCGAGTGGACACTTGTTACACCTATAATAATCTGGATTCCGAAATCAAAGCAAATATCGAAACAAGTAGGGCTGCAAAAGTCCACCTAGGGGTACATCAGCGGGAAGCTGAGAAAACTATAGAGGTTTTAAAAAAAGATACCATTACCTGCCAACAGTCAAACAGCAGCATATGCTGTTTATCTATCTATCTAGAACAAGTTTTATTCGTTCCAACTCTTGTTTACAGTGATATGTTCTATTTATCTCAGATTTCCTGCTATAATTTTGTCGTGCACATTGGGGATACAAATAATGCCTTCATGTATTTGTGGCACGAAGGTTTCTCAGGAAGAGGTGCAAACGGAATTTATTCTTGCCTGTTACATCTTCTAAATGATGGTATCACTCACAAGAAAAACTTGGTCATATGGAGCGACAACTGTGCAGGCCAAAATAAAAAAAAAAGATTATTTTGTTTGCCCTAGTATTCTTGGTAGCTAACGGTTTGTTTGATTCCATGAAACAGAACTTTTGAGTTAGCGACCATACCTACATGCCATGCGATCGTGATTTTACATTGATCGAGAAGCGCAAAACAACAATGAAAGCCTTTGTACCGAACGATCGTGTTGCTGTTATGGAATCAGCAAGGTTCATCCCACCATTTAATGTAATTGAAATGACAAAAAGTGGATTTTGGGATATAAAAAAGGCCGCAGGTGAAGTTTTTAATACGCCTGGGTTGAAAATATTATATTATTATTATAAAAAGTTAAAAAGCGAATCCAGCAAACATTAAGTCAAAACGCCCACATTGTGACTTACTATCATGGACTGAGACTAACATCTTAAAAAAGGGCAAAACCATAAACGATTTTAAAAACATACAACTTCACAAGTTGGAACCAGCAAATAAAGTTTCTGAGAAAATGAAAAGACGCCTACCCCACTAATCTAAATTTTATGAAAGCCTGCTAGACTTGGCGAAACATCCTGAAGAAGCCCCATCAGAATAGATAATTATAGCTGTTTTAAGGTTACTTTCCCATCGCCTTTCTTCTGAAATATCTAACGGCGCTTACCACATTCCTATTTTCATGAGAAAAGAAAGTTACATTTGGTAATATTTTGTTTATCATTATTACGATTATTTTTGCGTGAACTATTAACCTTATATGTTAAATAAATCTGCATTAGATATAATTATTTGTTTTATTAAATTTTTATTAATTATCTCTGAAACATATTTTTGGCTCTTAACCCCTTTGTTATTTCCACTCTTCATGTAATCAAGTTATGTTGTGGCGTTCCAGTATGTCACTGAAAATCAAAATGCCACGTCATGTACTACAGCAAGAATTTTACCAAGATTATAAGATGGTTGGTCTGGGCGAATTTAATATAGAAACAGTATTATTATCAGAATTAGGAAAAAGTGGATTGTTCATCAAACATTAAAAAGAACTCCGAGATCAGGTCGAAAAAGGACCTCCACTAATGAACAAGATTTAGATTTGGTGATTTTACGTAAGGCAGAGGCCGTTCGATTTCGCAAAATAATTATTCATGAATCAAATTTTCCTGGAAGTACTAGGATGGTGCAAAAACATTTGGAAGAACGTGAACTAAAATATCATTCTTCAGCTAGCAGGCCTGTTTTAATGATAAGAAACAGAGAGGAACGACTGGCTCTCGCAAATGAATTTGCGGATCGAAATCAAGAATTTTGGGATTCGGTAATTTTTTCAGACGCAAAAATTTTTACAATTGTACCATAGCGGTCGCCTTAGAGTTTATCGGCCAGCTGAAACTCGATACAATGAGAGATACGCGCCTGAAGTTCGAAATGTGGTCATTTCGACCAAAATATATAGGCTTGGATTAGTTCTCGATACCCCCGAATTTGAATGTGTGGGAAAATTGGACAGGGGCTTACGGGACCAGTGTATATGAATATTTTAGAAAATATTATGCTACTATCGATTCGAGAGATTCATGACCAATTCATTTCCCAGCAAGATAATTCCCCGGTTCATACCTCAAATATTGTCCGCAATTGGATTAGGGAAAATAATATTAATATCTTAAGATGGCATATATATATATATATATATATATATATATATATATATATATATATATGATATATATATATATATATATATATATTTGCAGTTGCAACGCATGTGACAAAAGCAATACTGTGAAAAACTCACAACACTTCTTGGAAATACTACGAGAATATACGTTTTAACCAGAACAGATGTTCTCAAAAATTATTATTAATTTTATTAAATACATAAATAAAAAGTTTTCCTCGAGTAGGATTTGAACCTACGACCTGTACTTTGCTAGAGTACAGCGCTAACCAACTGCCCCATCAAGGTTCAAGCCCCAATCGATGTAAATTTTGTCTTTATGTATGTAGAACTGATGTAAATTCTAAATATAATGAGATTACAATCAAATTACTTATATTAATAGAATGTGAGCCTGCAATATCGCAAGGATTCACACATACCAAAGCAACTTGACTAATGTTAAATTATTAGTTTTTGTTATGAACGAATAAGTTCAAATGTTCGTCAGTTTGGACGTGGTTTCACTGTACCACCATTCCAGTTGAACTACAATTAATAGAAACGAAGTACAAACCACCATCGCATATAATACATCTTGTGAGGCACTGCTTAAAAAACATCTATTTTATATATGAAGTACAGCGATACAGATAGGAAGGAGCACCAGTAGGCTCCCCCTTATCACCGGTAACTGCAACACATTTGTAAATCTGGAGCCACGGAGAAGAAAAATTAAAAGAATTTCTGTCTTACACAAACCAGCTTCAATCAAAAACCCAGAAAGTAGAAATAGAGGGACAATTGACATTTCTTGTGCTAATAAGAAAGAAAGGAAGCAACTAATTGGGACACACATTTTATCGCAAGCCGCATACACTAATAGATATATAAATGGCGATTTCCACCACTATTCAGTACAGATAAAATCGGTGATATCAACATTAGTCCATCGAGCGAAAAAGTTATCAGACCAAGAAAAGCTCAAGGAACACATTCTCTTCATCGCGGAGACGAAGCTCAAAAACCGATGCACATTTAACTTTAACACATCACAACTATATAAACAACTGCCACCACGAAACCTCCTTCATAATTAAAAAATGCTTCCCGTCCACTACCTTTCAACTTCCCGCACACCTACAGCATCTCGAATGCGTTGCTATGACGGTGCACTTTCCCACCCCGATCCTCTTCATCTCCTACTCCAACCCGGCCGGCCACAATACACTATCCGAAGACCTCTTAGTTTACGCCTCCAGCCTCCCTAATGCAGTCATTCTAGGTGACTTCAATGCCCGCCACACCCAATTCGGCTATACCAGAAGTAACCGAAACGGTATTAGGCTATCATCAACTCTGTTACAGTTGCCACTTTTGCGAGTCAGTAACACACAGTCTACATATTCCGCCCATCTAGGTGCCTTGGTCATAGACGACATCCTTTTTTCCGAACCCATAGCGCACTATTTCAATCGTGAGTGCTTTTCAGGCACCACGATCACTTCAGATCATCTACGATTTTATTTTGTCCAGCCCCCAGAGCGCCTCCTCGGCCTCGCAAGATACCGGTAAACGAATTGGATGAGACACACGCAGTGCGCTACACCCAACTAAACAACTCGCAGACTTAAGCCGATTAGCACAAATATTCAGATAAATCTGTTTTTTTTTCTTTTTTTTAACGCCAAAAATAACCACATCTCATGATGGTAAACTATACAATTACACAAAACAGACACCAACAAGAAAAGAAAGACCAGGACTGAAGAGGAGAAGGACTCCTGAGCATTCTACGCACAAGATATACGTAAGCTAAAATAAGTAACTAACCATAATCATTAGCATACTAACAAAAAAAACTAGTAGAAAGCAGTTCAGTGCGAGTAACCAGAAGCAAGAGACGACAGTTACAGACCTGAAGATGACAAATATAACTATCGAAATGTTGTGTGAATAGAAATTGACACTAATAAAAGCGGGTCACGGATCAACACCGGGAAAAATAAATGTAACACATAGCAGCCGCAGAAACCTGAAGATAACCATATATATATATATATATATATATATATATATATATATATATATATATATATATATATATATATATATATATGCATATGTATTGTTTTTATTAACGAATAGAAGTTCAATTTAATAATCATTAATTATATTTTATTTAAAATTAGCTTTTAAAGTATATACAGTAACAGATTAACTCGAGTTAATCTTTTACTATATGTACTTTAAAACTTAATTATAAATAAAATACGATTAATGATTATTAAATTTAACTTCTGTTCGTTCATAAAGAGAACAATTTTGCAGTTATCTATTAGTGTTGCAGTGCTCCATACAGTAAGTAAAAATTAACAATCAGTCACGCGTTGTCCTGTGCGAAACATTAGCAAATTGCGGGCTCACATCACATACACAAAAGTTGATTGTGATCTTTCATTGTGTGTATAAAAATTAAAATGCATCGTAACTAGGAAAGTACATGCAGTTTAAGTTTGAATCAATTGTGACTTGCCTCCTCGGTAGCTCAGGTGGAAGGGCCCCACTCTAGTAAAGTGAAGGTCGTGGGTTCAAGGGCCACTCGAGTTAATCTTTTACTGTATGTACTTTAAAAGTTAATTTTAAATAAAATACAATTAGTATATATATATATATATATATATATATATATATATATATATATATATATATATATATATATATATATATATATATACATTTATTTAAAGTTACCTTTTAAAGTACATGCAATAAATATTAACTCGAGTGGACTTGAAGACGCGGCCTCTACTTTGCTAAAGTAGGTCTCTTCCAACTGAGCTTTCGAGGAAGGAAGGCACACTCGATTTAAACTTAAACTGTATGTACTTCCGTAGTTACGACGCATTCTAATTTTTATACACATTGCAGGATTATAGCCAACTTTTGTGCATATTTGCCAATTATATATATATATATATATATATATATATATATATATATATATATATATATTGTTTTTTAATTAACGAACAGAAGTTCAATTTAATAATCATTAATTATATTTTATTTAAAATTAGCTTTTAAGTACATACAGTAACAGATTAACTCGAGTTAATCTTTTACTGTATGTACTTTAAAAGTTAATTATAAATAAAATACGATTAATGATTATTAAATTTAACTTCTGTTCGTTCATAAAGGGAACAATTTTTACAGTTATCTATTAGTGTTGCAGTGTTCCACACAGTAAGTAAAAATTAACAATCAGTCACGCGTTGTCCTGTGCGAAACCTTAGCAAATTGCGGGATCACATCACATACACAAAAGTTGATTGTGATCTTTCATTGTTGTATAAAACTTAAAATGCATCGTAACTAGGAAAGTACATACAGTTTAAGTTTGAATCAATTGTGACTTGCCTCCTCGGTAGCTCAGGTGGAAGAGCCTCACTCTAGTAAAGTGAAGGTCGTGGGTTCCCACTCGAGTTAATCTTTTACTGTATGTACTTTAAAGTTAATTTTAAATAAAATACAATTAGTATATATATATATATATATATATATATATATATATACATTTATTTAAAAGTTACCTTTTAAAGTACATACAATAAAATATTAACTCGAGTGGGACTTGAAGACGCGGCCTCTACTTTGCTAAAGTAGGTCTCTTCCAACTGAGCTATCGAGGAAGGAAGGCACACTCGATTTAAACTTGAACTGTATGTACTTCCGTAGTTACGACGCATTCTAATTTTTATACACATTGCAGGATTACAGCCAACTTTTGTGCATATTTACCAATTGAGTCAACCATAGAAATTTGCAGTAGCTGAACATGCCTTAAATAGTTAAAATCATATTCTGTTTAATGATTAGGAAATTAAAGGCAAACCTATTATTAAGTTCGTTTAATACGAGAAACTGTTGAATTATAAACATTAAGTTCATTTAATAGGTAAAAATAGAATTCCTGATTGAAAAGGTTTTGGCCCAAAAAGGCCAAATGATAAAACTTAATTTTAACTTTTTGTATGTTTCTTTTTGTGCTCCATATTTTAAAATAATTCAGTTCCCTTTTGTAATAATATGATATCAAAACAGTATAAAAATAATTTTGCAGTTTATGGCATTTACGAACACTAGTCTTCAAAAGATTTCAGCAAATTAAAAAGTTACATTCAGTATCATCTTGCAAGCTTATATGCATATTGGTAATTTTAGATCTTGTTTAGCATAAAGTGCTTTCTGAGAACTTATGCAATTTAATGTAACTTTATTTCTTCCAATTTACCTTTCGTATAAAGTAAAATTATTTCCACTGTATTAAATCTTATACAGACGAACTGTGGTGATCATATTTGCTGAATTATACTTGATAAGGTTGTAAAGTTATACACAATTTTGTCGAGTCTCTTAAAGTAATCGTTGTCGAATTCCCTTTATTTGATTTTATTTGATATTTAGCTTTAGTTTGGCGATCAGTTTCTGGAGGAGTGTTTTCTTATCCTGCGAGTCACATGTGTAAGCATTGAGGACCATTATGATAACATAGATCATCTGCCCAAAAATGAAGCTTTTACATTCATTAATGAAGAGCTAATGCGGCGTTACAGTTACAGCTCAAATAGCAGATATGGCCATCAGAACACAGAGTTTCTTTTAATTTTTGTTGTTTTCTCTAATGTTAATTAAAAAATTAAAGTATAAATAATCGTTATAAGCAGTGTGGTTAGTAATACCACTTTGCTCTGCTTTGTTACAGTGCTTTTGATATTAGGTGATATTAAAAATCAAATTTTTCTACAAGGTGCTGATTCTTCACAAAATTCGACGGATCGTTTTTTTCTTAATTTTAATGTTCCAATTCTGGCTTTTCTATATACATCTTCACAAGCTGAAAGCCTCCCCAAATAAAAACAGTGCGACTATATATATATATATATATATATATATATATATATATATATATATATACAGGGTGTTTGGTAAATCGATGCAAATATTTGAAGGAGTGATAGAATACGTGATTTTGAGTCGATTTAAGCAAACATACCTATATACCAAGTGTTACCGTTTTGAGATAATGCCACTTTTAATATTTCTTGATTTCCGTGCTTTTCTGCAAATATCGAAGTGTACAAAGTAACAACCGTCTTATCGCAAACTTACACTAAGTTTTTTATTCCTTATGAAGTGATTGTTCATATTCTTTTATCAGAAAAGCCTAAGATGTCTTTGGTTCTTGCCTAGAACTTCTTAAACATAAAAGTTTTAATTTGTAAAAAAGCAATCACTAAAATTCAAACTTGGATTTAGTCTAAAATCTTTCGTTAATTTTTTTTCCAATTTCAGTAAAACTTCCTTGGGCAATGGTCTTTAAGATAGCATGAATAGATTTACAACAAAAATTCTACAAATTGGGAAAATTTAATTTAATTACCAAAGTACCCCCTAGGCGCATTCGCCAAAACGTAAAATAGCCCTTCATTATTTAGTTTAGATTGTTTAAAAAAAGCAGATTTTTAGAAAACGTCCGATTTATTAAAATATTAATAGTATTATTATTGGTGTTCAAAATGAGATCCACCGTTTCGAATACAATTTCGAGCCCGTTTTCTTATTTCCCTCGTTGTAATACTTAAATTAATCTCTCTCTTCATTTGAATGAAAGCGTCGTTTATTCTTTCTATTAAGTGTTCCCGATTAAAATTTCAACTTTGTAAACTAATTGTCTTGCTCTTCCAAACATAATAATCAAGGGGTTAGGTCAGGTGACCTAGGTGGCCATACTATTGGACCATTTCTTGCTATCCAACGATTCAAATTCTGTTCCAAAATTCCCTTACTGCTACGGTATTGTGCGCGCGGCATCTATCGCTTTGAAACACAATTCTATCCCTTACATTTAGTTACATTAAATTTGTACTGAAACCGTGATGGTTTTTTCATGTGGGGATTTTCATGACTGTTTGCCCAGAAATGCAAATTATGGAGATTAGTAATTCCCTTCCTTGTAAATTGTGATTCGTCTGTCCGCAGTATACTTTTCAAAAAGAGTCCATCTTCGATGTCTGCGTTTAAAATAAATCGACAAAAATTCAACCTCTGTAGAGGATCTCTGTCTTCTAAAGCCTGTACTGATGTGTAATGGAAAGGATGTTGGTTCGCATTTTTAAGAACGATCCAAACTTTCCAAACAGACAAGTTTAGTTGCTGCGCTACCTCTTTGATACTCCTTGTGGGATCATCATTAAAAACTTCAAAAATTTGCTCATCAAGATGGACCACGTACTGATAATTATTAATTCCAGGTTCACGATGAAACAAATTTCCATGTTCTCGTACACGGCGATATGCATTCGAAAATACTCGGGTATCAGGAAGTCGCCTATCTGGATATCTTTCTGATACAGCCTTTAACTTGATGCATTACCATTAGCTTTTCATACATAAACAAAATGTTCACATATTCGTTGAAAACGATGCCATAATAACTACAATTTGACAAGAATTTACGAAGGTTATTTTATAATTATTATCTATTATTTACCTAATTTATTTCTTACGAATCCTTTAGAACTAATAAAAATTAATGATTGAATTGACTATTCATTATTGTCAAAATGACATAAAATTTCAATTATTCATTTGTGTTAATGCTTTCCATAATTTATTTTAATAACAAGTTGTAGTTATTATTTCATCATTTTCTAACGAAGAATATGCGAACATTTTGTTCATGTATGAAGAGATAAAAGATACTGCAAACCAGCATCCTTTCCATTACACATCAGTATAGTATAAATATCTTATCAAAATTTTGAATATCCTACCACTAAAGTAAGGATAAATTATGGTTCAAAATGATGTTTGCCTCGTGCAGTACTAAAACAGGCTCGAAATTGTATTCAAACGGTGGATCTCATTTTGAACACCAATAATAATACTATTAATATTTTAATAAATTTTCTAAAATTTGCTTTTTAAACTATCTAAACTAAATAATGAAGGGCTATTTTACGTTTTGGCGAATTTTTTTAATCTATTCATGCTATCTTAAAGACCATTGCCCAAGAAGTTTTACTGAAATTGGAAAAAAATTAACGAAAGATTTTATAAATCCACGTTTGAATTTTAGTGATTGCTTTTACAAATTAAAACTTTCATGTTTAAAGTTCTAAGCAAGAACCAAAGACATTATAGGCTTTTCTGATAAAGAATATGAACAATCACTTCATAAGGAATAAAAACTTAGTATAGTTTGCGATAAGACGGCTTTTACTCTTGTACACTTCGATATTTGCAGAAAACACGGTAAAATCAACAATGATGAAAAGTGGCATTATCTCAAAACGGTAACACTATATAGGTATGTTTGCTTAAATCGACTCAAAATCACATATTCTATCACCTTTAAATCTTTGCATCGATGTACCAAACACCCTGTATATAAATATACATATACATATACATATAATATATATATATATATATATATATATATATATATATATATATATATATATATTAATATATTTAAATTCTCTGTTAAATGCTGAGCAAAATGATATAAGGTACTATGGGTCTACGACTAACGGTTCCTACGTTATTGACGTTTCTACGTAAAAATTAGTCAATTAAGTAGGCTCCTGTTCCGCCATCTTGAAAGATATATATATATATAATAATATATATATATATATATATAATATATATGTAGTATGAAACACTGTTGTTCATGCGTTGTCTCGCGTCTGCTGGTGATGTTTCTGACTCTTTGTACTGGCAGGTCAGAAACATACCACGAAACTTAGTTATTAATATATATATATATATAATATATATATATATATTATATATATATATATATATATTATATATATATATATATATATATATATATAATATATATATATATATATATATATATATATATACACACGTGATTCAAATTCGAGGCTAACCATGGGTATTTCGAAAACGGTAAGAGATAGAGGGGTAGTTTAAATTTGGCAAAGTTGCTGCATTTTGGGAACAACAACATGCTGCCGAGAAACCAAGAAAATTTTATTTCGTTTTCGAGATTTTTTAAAAAATCCAAAATATCTCATTTTCGTTTTCATTTTTTCCTGACCTTATTCACACAGATATTCAAAATTAAACAATACATTCCTAAAACAACTTTTTCTTGCCTACAAAATGGCGGCATCAAAATTTTAATACGACGTTTCCTCTTCTGCCGACCATCATCAACTTTTTTATTTCTTATGGCCGCCATCTTGAATTCTTAGACCACCAAATAGAGCTTTTTTTTGTGATTTCAAAAATATATAATTTGCCTACCTTATGTTGAACCGTTTAGCTAATATTATCAAAAAAGTAAAATTATTGTTTATTTTAAAAAACGATCTAGATACCATTGCACTGTAGATGCGTGTACATATTGTCTTTTATTATCAAGATACCTAAATTTACAAAAAAAAATAAAATAAAATTACTATTAACACATAATGTACTTTTGACTTATAAAAAAAACTATGAGAAACAAGTAAACGAAAAGGGACAAGTAAAGCAAGAAAAATAACAATAAATTAAACTATTTTTAAACGTTTAGGATTACAATAGGTATTCAAAAAGAAAACCATTTTGTTGTACATACATATTAGCTCTTTTGATTACACTACGTATTGCTCGTTGAATACTTCTTCGGGAAATATTTTGGCAGGCAGTTATAACGCTATTTCGAAGTTCTTGGATGTTTTCGTAGCACTGCTTATAAATAATATTTCTTAAGGTTCCCCATAAAAAAAATCTAGCGGAGTAAGGTCGGGACTACGCGCTAGCCATTCGATAACACGTCTGTTACCTATCCATGCGCTTGGAAAAATTTCGTTTAGATAATTACGAACTAAAACAGCGTTATGTGGTGGGGCACCATCTTGCTGCCACCAAAGTTCTCTTAATTCGTTAAGTGGCATTTCTTCCAAATACCCCAGCATTGGTCCTCTTAAGAACTCTAGATATCTAACTGAATCTAACGTATCCTCATAAATAAAAGGGCCTAGTAACCTATTCTTAGTTAAACCGATCCAGACGTTAAACCCACAGCGAATTTGATCTCGGACTTGCCTGTTCTCTCTAGGATTTTCAGTTGCCCAGATGTGTTCATTATTCCGATTAAAAACGCCTAAATTGGAGAAGCGACATTCATCAGTCCAAATTATTTTTTCAACAAAATTCGCATCGTGATTTGCTTGGTCAAGTAACCAATTGCAAAATCTAAGCCGCCTCTGGTTATCACCGGGATGTAAAATTTGACTTGTGTATTTTATAAGGTTTGAAATTCGCCTCATTCAATGTTCTCCACGCTGTTTGCGGGATATTTAAATTTACAGATATCTCTCTTGTAGAAATATACGGGTTTAGGTTTACCTAAAATTAAATCAAAACATAGATCTGTGACAAAAAAAAACATAAGAAAGACTTACTGTATCAAGAATTTCCTCTTTAACTGCTAAAGGGAGCCTACTCCCGTATTTCGGTCTTGATGCATTAAATTGTCCGTATTCTGACAAATTTCGGTGAAGTCTTAAGAAATAACTTTCGTTTGGTTGATTTCTTTCAGGGTACATTTCAAAATAGGTGTTTAATGTATCTCTCGAGTTTCTGCTTTTGGCATAATAGACTTGCAACATGTCACGCTTTTCATCGTTAGAAAATGGCATTTTAAATACTAACACAATTACAACATTCACAAAAAAAAACACAAATACATTTACAGTACAGTAGCCATATTAAATACAATAAAGAATAATCAAATTCAAAGGTCTCTTGATAATAAAAAACAATATGTGCACGCATCTACAGTGCAATGGTATCTAGATCGTTTTTTAAAATCAACAATAATTTTATTTTTTTGATAATATTAGCTAAACGGTTCAACATAAGGTAGGAAAATTATATATTTTTGAAATCACAAAAAAAAAAGCTCTATTTAGTGGTCTAAGAATTCAAGATGGCAGCCATAAGAAATAAAAAGGTTGATGATGGTCGGCAGAAGAGGAAACGTCGTATTAAAATTTTGATGCCGCCATTTTGTAGGCAAGAAAAAGTTGTTTTAAGAATGTATTGTTTAATTTTGAATATCTTTATAAATAAGGTCAGGAAAAAATAAAAACGAAAATGAGAGATTTTGGTTTTTTTAAAAAATCTCGAAAACGAAATAAATTTTTTGGTTTCTGGCAGCATGTTGTTGTTCCAAAATTTCACTAACTTTACAAATTTAAACCACCCTCTATCTCTTACCGTTTTCGAATCCCCATGGTTAGCCTCGAATGTCCCAACTATTTGATGGAAGATTAGCCTATACTATTGATTTATATAATTCAACAGATTGTAGTCAATACGAGTATCTTGCAAAATATTTTAATAAAAACTTATGGTCTCATTTAGTCAACAACGAGGATACTTGTGCTTTTTTAAACGGAACACTATAGGTGTCTATATATTAAATACTCTTTAAATGCTGATTATAAACAACACTACTATGGGTTCTACGACTTAACGGTTCCTACGTTAATTGACGTTTAAAAGTGATACAATTAGGTACTTGGGTACGACTAACGGTTTCTATTTGAAAGATATCAGAGTGAAAATGGATTAGTTTTCCAATCCATCCAGTTTGAAATTACATAGATTGCAGACTCTTTTCTTTGCCAATACCAGGTAGGTCCATTTGTTCAATTAGATTTTTCATTTTTTAAATGGACACTTGAATTTTATTACGGATTTGAATAGCATTTTTCACGGGTTTTAAATGGAAACTAACTTTTACTATCTATTCCTAAGTGTTTTTGAATTATTTAGTGATAAAGTTGAAAATTGTAAACATTTTTTTATTTTGTTGAATTTGCTGCAGTAGAAAATAAATAAAACAATATAATAGGTACAGAACATATTTAATAGAAAGGAAATGCTATTAATAAACCGTGAAGACTATAGGCATTATAAAATATATGTCCCATTGGCGGACTATAAAGAGCGACTGCATAATTATCTAGCTGCCAACTGAACGAGCGTATTAAAATATTTTCTTCATAAAACTAATAGATACAGAAACTTTAAAATGACAAATATGTTTATCAACATAATTAAAATAGTGTATTAAGTTTCTGTATACATTACTCCTGTTTACTATTATGATTATAGAGTTAGGTCCGAATTCGGCGAATAATTTAATAATTTAACCTGTCCCAATCAACACTCTATATTAGACGACATCGACAGTGCGATCTGAGAGAACCTCGTTATAAGCTACGTTTTAAAGAAAACAGATGTAGCATTTTCTGGGAAATTTACTTGCAAATGTGTAATTAAGTATATTGTAATCACGTTTATTCAAAGACAATCTGCAAATTTTCTATTGAAAATTCCAAAATGGTGGTAACATTAGGCATAAATTATCCTTTAAGTATATGTATTTCAGTATAATAAAGTCTATACGTTTCTTATGGAGTTTCATAGACTGCTTTGAACCCGACGCAATTACTCTTCTTCAGTGTTGATCAAAGAATAAGAATTGACACAAAACGTTAAATAATCCGAAACTACTTTGGAGATAGGTACAGAACGTTTTATTATTTTCATTAATAGGTCCCTTAAATCGATTATAAATATAAGACCCATTTTGCATTTTAAAAGCAATTAATCCAGGGTGTGCCATTTAAAAATTTATGTTGTTGAATTAATTTTGTGATCACCGTGTATATTGAAATCCAATTTTGACAATAGATTAAAGAAAGATCATGTATGAATAAATTCTATACCAAAGATTATTTTTAACTTTAAAATAACTGAGATACGCCTACTTGAATTACTACATAAAAATGTCAGTTTTAGTAACGTTGCAAATATCTCAAAAACTGTAAGATTTAGCTTTAAGTAATTCATAAAGATGTAAAATTATAAGGAGAATCAAATAAATAATCTATAGGGTGTTCTAATTTAAAACTCAAGGAGTTCTATATCGTACCGCTTTTATATTACACTGTAGAAACCAAACTATTAGATTATAGCTTAAATAGACAACTTCGTATTTAAACTTATCTTCTAAGTTTAATACTATATCTAATATACTATTGGGACATTATATATATATATATATATATATATATATATATATATATATATATACACACACAGTGAGTCCCAGAAAGAGTCTAAATTCATTTAAAGTTTTTGGAGAAACGCTCGGACACGTCGATGTTTATTATTAACTGCGGTTTTTTAGTGGTTAAAATTTTGTATATAGGGTGGCCCAAAACTAGTTACTACCATCAATCCTGCATATACAAAATATACGCGCCTCGTTGTTGGCTACAATAATCTGTTATAGGATTTTGATTAAATCAAGAGTGTAGGCATAATCTTCCACTCCCAAATGTTGGGACACCCTATATATATATATATATATATATATATATATATATATATATATATATATATATATTTATATATAGTGAGTGAATAGGTGGCTCTAAGTTCAATCTAGTTTTTGGACGAAACGCATCGAAACGTCGATTGATTTTACTTTGGTTTAAGTGGTAAACATTTTGTATTAGGGTGGCTCAATAATTAGTTACGACCATCAACTTGATTTTGTCAAATGTAAACACCTGTTTACATGTATCATGTCCTATATCTATAGTCGACAGATTTCGAGATATTTACGAAAAAAATAAATATTGTTTTCATAAAACTATCAAGAACACTTGCAAAACAATCGTATCTAAGGTGATCCGTAAACAATAGCTACATGTTTTCTTTCTGTGGGATTATCTCAAATCAAAAGTATATGTTGACAGGCCAAACAATCTGGAGATATTGAAAGATAAAGTCAGAAGATAAGTGCGTGCCGTAACTCCAGAAGTGGTTGAAAACGTGCAAACAAAGTTTATTCAGCGCCTTGGCTATTTTCAAACCGCAAATGGTGCACATTTTGAACATTTGATTTGATTTGTTGTTGTATTTTTTGAATAATTTGTTTATTTTGACAGAAACAAATGCCGCCTTCCTTGATAGGGTCTTAATTGTTGATACGTTCAATTGTAAATTCCTCGAGATCTGTTGACTCTAGGTATAGGATATGGTACATGAGATTTACTCAGAATTCAAAGCAGAATCAGAAAATGAAATAAAAACAGGGGGCCACCCTATATACAAAATGTTACCACTAAAATAGACGCAGTCAAAAATGAAAATCGACGTGTTCGACCGTTTATCCAAAAACTAGACCCTTGAACTTTAAATGAATTTAGACATACTTCTGGGACTCATTGTATGTATATATATATATATATATATATATATATATATATATATATATATATATATATATATATATGTATATGGACTTCATTCGTCCTCGAGGACCGTCGATGGTGGTTTAGCTATCGAAACGCGTTCGATGTTATGATTCTATTTGTGTGGTACTTGGTTGTACTTTGTTTGATGCATAAAGCTTTACGTTGCAATACTCTTGATAATCCGTAATTTGTTTTAAATTTCAAACAGCTTACATTGTTCGTTTGAAGAATTGCTACACAAATACGTAAAATTTATGCATGTATAATTAGTTAACCCTAATCTTTTTTTTATTGGACGAATATCATGATCATGGTAATCAAAATTTAATGTTTGTTTTCATTTTTGATATGACGAACACATAAAATTTTTTATTAATTAAAGTGAATCTTATGAAGAAAACTAAAATTTGTTGTGATTTGCAGATTGTCCCGTTAACGTCACAATTAAATGCCACCCCCATTATTCAAGTTTGTATCATTACCAGACAGACGGTTAACAACTCATTTTACGTAAGTCGTTTACTGGAAACGGACAGTGTCCTTCTTTCTTTATTTTTTCGAATGTTATGAAATACATCTTCATCTTTAGATGTTTAAAATGGTATTATTAATAGATGATAGCTTCGACACATCAAGAAACAGATTATTTTTGAATGAGTTAACTAGAAATGTTCTGCTTCGTACTTGACATGTTGGAAGCCTACGATTAGAAAAATTACGTTATGAATTTATTTATATCGTATTGAAGTAACACCAACAGGTTTGTGTAAGTATTGCTTTAACCACTTTTTCCAAATTTAATGTTTTATGACGAGTGCAAAATGGTCATTTATATTTATATGTGATTTAGAGGAAATTAACTTAAGTAAGTTACCTTTGCACCTCTTTAATTTTTAATTACATTCAGAAAATGTAATGTTTCGTTACGATAAAATATGTAAGTTTATTTATTTACATTTTGGTTAATCTCACACTCGAACATCAATCATTTTTAAATTAAATCGAATAACCTGTATATCTTTCGTCTTTTACGTATAATGTAAGCCTTTTGGCAATGCGATGTTTAACACGTACATTTCCGTTGATGTCTAGATCTTGACTAACGTTATCTTAATTAATTTGGTCACATTTCTAGGATCGCTATTCTATGGAATAAATTGTTTTCATTTTTTTTCTTTACTGTCGGATAGCGTACGTTTGCAGTCTACTTGATTCTCATTGGTGTATTGCGTTCGTTAATCTCGAACCCTTGTTTCCGCTTTTAGTTTCGTTTTTTTGTTTTCTGTTTCCGTGGTTCCAAGGGTATAGACACAAAAAAAATCGGAAAATTACACCTTTTGACGTTTATGTCGTTTACGAGGTTTATATCGTTTGAGAGAAATGGTATCCGAAGATATCGTAGGGTGATCATCTGAGTCAGATGCAGAAGAATGTAAATTATCAGAGTAAGCGGGTTTCAAATCTTTAGCGTGGAATATGCCTATAGATTTCCCTAAAGAATCAGCTAATTCATAAGTCCAGGTAGACATGACTTTTCTTATTTGAAAGAGGCCTAAAAATTTAGCAGCAAGTTTAGCATTTAAAAATTTAGAAGCGTCAGATAAGACAAAGTTCCGTTTCCACACTGCATCACCTTTCCTATAAGTGACCGTGCGTTTACGTAGATTATAGCGATCTTGTGTGCGTTTCGTAGAACGTCTCATTTTATCAAGAATATCAGTACGCAACCTTTCATAAAATTCTTTAGTACGAGTAGTAACAACAGGGTTAGTATCAATGGAAGGAGTTTCATCATCTAAACGAGTTTTAAACATATTTCCAAAGAGTACGTGTTCTCGACCACAGAACGCGAAGTAAGGAGTGTAGTCAGTGATTTCATGTTTAGAAGTTCTTATGGTACAGCCAATTTTAGGTAGGTTAACATCCCATGTACGTTGGTTTTCTTTAATATATGAAGCGATCATGGTTTTCAAAACTCTATTAACGCGTTCGGTAGGATTGGCTCTAGGATGATATTTAGCTGTAAATAATATTTCTGTTTGATAGTTTGAGCATAATTTAGAAAATTCCTCTCTACGGAATTGTACGCCATTATCAGCGATTAAGTATTGAGGAGTACCAAATAACAAAAATATTTGTTCTTCCATAATCTTACAAATTTTAGAGGCAGTAGCAGTACGAAGTGGAAAGAAACATGGAAATTTAGTAAAATAGTCAGCAATAACAAAATATATGAGTTACCTTTTGAGGAGCGAGGTAAGGACCGACAATATCACAACTTAACACTTGCCATGGGCGAGTAGGAGTTGCTCTAGGAGAGAATAAACCTGGTTGTGCTCTTTGTTCAACTTTGTGAGCAGCACAGGTATGACAGTTACGAATATATCTAGCAATATCGGCACGAAGATTTGGCCAGTAGAAAATTTATTAATGCGGCTTAGAGTTTTAGTAACACCAGAGTGACCACAAGTAGGAGGATCATGATATAGGCGAATGATTTCACTACGTTGATTCTTAGGAACAACCACTCTCCAATTTCCCAATGAGATATCAGTGAGGTCAGAAGAAGTAACATGCTTGTAAAGTAGATTATTTTCAAGACACCAGAGGGAAATGTTTTGGATTTTAGAAACATGTTCAAACATTTTTAAGTACCAGGGATCCGTAATAGGTAGAGTAATTGAAGGTACGGTATTAGTTATATTTATTTCGCAAAGTTGTGGGAGAGAATCAGAAGGCAATTGGGGTATAGCTCGAGATAAAGTATCAGGAACGACGTGATTGCTTCCTTTACGATGTATGATAGAGAAATTATACTGTTGTAGGCGTAAGACCCAACGAGCCAGACGTCCAGAAGGGTTCTGAAGTTTATTCAGCCAAATGAATGAGTGATGATCCGTTATGACAGTGAAATGAGCACCTTCTATATAGGCACGAAATTTCTCAACAGCCCATAGAACAGCTAAACATTCTTTTTCGGTGGTAGAATATTTTGTTTCGGGTTTAGTTAAAGAGCGACTAATGTAGGAGATGACTTTTCACCATCAGGGTTTCCTGACTTAAGACAGCACCTAAGCCATAGTTAGAAGCATCAGTTTGGATAGTAAAAGGCAAGGTGAAATCTGGGCAAGAAAGTATCGGAGCAGAAATAAGTTGTTGTTTTAGAAAAGAGAAAGCTTCGTTACATTCAGGAGACCAAACAAATGGAGTATTTTTACGAGTTAAATGAGTTAAGGGAGCTAAAGCAGTAGAGAAATTTGGTATGAAGCGACGGTACCAACTCGCCATTCCCAGTAATCGACGAATTTCAGAGACAGAAGAAGGTTGTGGTATAGAGATAATAGCGTTGACCTTTCCAGGATCTACAAGTAAACCATTTCTATTGACAACATAGCCAAGATATTTTAGTTCGGAGAGACAAAAATGACATTTGTCTTTGTTCAAAACGAGACCAGCAGTAGACAATCTATCAAAATTCGGTTAAAACTTCTAAATGTTTTTCGAAAGAAGGAGTAGCTATGATAATATCGTCGAGATAAGCGAAACAATACGATTCCAAATCAGCACCAAGAATTTGATCTATTAAACGTTGAAACGTAGCAGGAGAGTTATGTAAACCAAAAGGCATACGAGTAAATTGATATAGGCCTCTGCCAGGTATGGTAAATGCAGTAATGGGTTTAGAATCTTGAGCTAAGGGGATTGGCCAATAAGCAGAACGAATATCTAGAGAAGAAAGAAATTGAGCATCACGAAGACGATCTAAGATAGTATTTATATAAGGAAGAGGGTAAGCATCTTTTCAGTGACTGCGTTAACCTTTCGGTAGTCTATACAAAACGGTAAGAATTATCTTTTTAACGAGAACTATTGGACTAGACCAAGGGCTTGAAGAAGGTTCCACAATTCCCAGTCTTATCATAGAGTCAAGTTCATCATTAGCGATCTTAAGTAATATAGGAGAAAGCGGGTAGTAACGTTGTTTGATAGGCTCACTGGTTGTACGTATACGGTGTTCTATTAAAGTACTACAGCCAAGTTCAGAAGAATTTAGTACAGGAGTATCTAATAGTGATTGTAGCGATTGTTCTTCAGTATCAGAGAGATTAGATCTAGTAACAAGATGATCAGTAGTAGATAAGGAACAAATTTCTTCAGAATTTCCAAATGTCCAAGTACCAGTTTGAAAATTAGGGACAAAATCTATTGCTTTCCAAAAGTCAATACCTAAGATAAGTGGTTGAGTAACTTCAGGAATGACTAAGACTTCAAGAGTGACTGTCTTGTCTTGTAGAGTGATCGGGAGATTCAGAGTACCAAGAATGTAGCAAGTTTCACCATTAGCAAGTAAACAAGAAGAAGAGGATTTAGGAAAAGGACGATATTTCTGTAAAGAAAGACCTAAAGTACTTAAGAGGTTCCATCCTAATTGGCCTAATATAGTTTTAGAGCAACCAGAATCTAGCAAGCTTTTAAAAGGGTAGCCAAAATGGTTATATTAAGGTAAGGACGTTCATCCTTGCGAACATTAGCTAAGACAAAATTTAAGACATGTTTCTGATGATCAGGTAGTGTAGCAAAGGAGGTTTCCGAGATAAGTGATAGTGAAGAGGGCTCGACTCGGTCCGAGAACTCTAAGTTTAGTTTAAAGAAGTGTCATTACAATTTGGACATTTTGGTTTAGTGACCTTTGGTTTCCCACAGCCATAACAATGAATAATTTGTGGTTCGGAGCAATTTGGAGAGACCTGACCAGTTTTGTTGCAATTCCAACACTTGATTGGTGAGTTATTAAAAGTAGGTTTAGGTTTAGAGGAAGATTCCAAAGTAAGTTTCGGTTTCGAATCAGTCGAACTAGTAACAACAGTTGTAGGAGTGTTTTTCGTATCTTTTCCCTTAGGAGCAGACACTACAGAAGCAGCAGAAAGTTTAGGAGTATTTGAGTTCCGTTTAGGAGGAAGTGAGGTAATCACATCAGTATCAGAAGAAGACGAGGAAGCAATACTAGGCGAGACTAGGTTCAAGTAAGTGAGAAGATTTTCGTGAAGGTGGAGGTTTAAATGTTTCGACAAAATACTGGTTCTGTTCAATTTGTTTGCCTAAGGCAGAAAGTTGTGCAATGCTAGAGATTGGAGTTAAGGTTAAGGCATTCTGGTAAAGTGGAGTTAAATTTCGTCGTATGTAGTATAATTGTTTTGTTTCAGAGAGAGGAGTAGTTAAACGTTGAAAAAGATTATACATTACAGCAAGGTACGAGCTCATATTTTCAGAAGGACCCATAGTTCTATTTTTAATTTCGTCAAGTAACCTTTCATCGTAGTCGATCGGCAAGAATTCAGTTTTCAGTAAAGATACAACTTCATCCCATTTAGTTAAAGTGAATTTTCTAGATCGGTACAGTAGAAGAGCACGTCCTGTTAACAATTCAGGGTATGAGCAAAAGTGTGTGTTTAGTAATCCCACGAGAAGAAGCTAGTTCATCCAAGCGAGTAAGAAAATCTAAGAGAGAAACTTTTCCTTCGCCAGAGAAAGTTAAACCAAGTTTAGAGATGTCTAAACGTTTAGCAAAACAAAGTGGTTCAGACATAGAAGCTACAGCAGGTACGGTTTCATTTAGTTCAAGTTCATCTTCACTAGAAGAAAGTAGTGGAGGAGTAGACGGATTAGAATCATTATCGGTAAGTTCGGCTACAGTAGAATCAGAAGAAGTAGTTGGTTTGAGGCTAGATGAAGGTAATTTGTTAAAATCTGTAAATGTGACGCGGTTAAGTTTTTGAGTTTTGTACTACGTTTGATTTCAAAGTAGCAATGGTTAGAAGTAATGTGTTACGTTGACCTGTTTCGGTATCATTGGTAGAATTCATTAACGAGCAACGACGTTCTATATGAGGAAGTAAACTATTCAAACGAAGAAAGTCCCTTGATTTAGGATCGTTAGTAACTCTATCGGTTAAACCTTCAATTTCTTCAATCATTTGAGTAACTGCAGTCAAATCATCAGCAAAAGGAATAGAATGAGTAATGGCAGTTAAAGATTTCTCCAATTCCAGTACAATAGCATTTCGTGCAAGTTTTCTCAAATTACTAGCAATAGTAGGTAAAGTAATACTTCTAGACACAATTTCATATTCTAGTTCGGTTTTATGTAAACGGTTAACATCTAGTTTGAATGAGAACATGGTTAGTGAACACTAAGAAAAGCAAGTTAAACAAGGAAAACAAAACATAGGCCCCACCACGTTGGGCAGCCAAAATAATTATGTTACGGTAACTTTAATTGGTAACAAAATTTATAAAGCCAAGGCTCGGTGGTTCAGTGCTAGTAGGCATTGGGGTGGGTTAATACAGTTAAATAATTATACATAATATTATATACAGAAATAAAATAAAATAATAATCAGGAAAATGGACGCCACGTACTTCCAAGATAGTTATATTTGTAATTTACCTTAGTTCGAAGTACGAAAACTAAATAAATCATAGAAAAATTATGAATAAATAGACACAATGGGGTCACAAAATTATAATCGCCATCAAAACAGATAAATGGTCTAAATGGTAACATAAATTTGACAAGTAATAGAGATACCCGTAAGGATTGATTAATAAAAAAGGAAATAAATATTATTTTAATATAACATTGAATGATTGATCCAAATTACCTTAAATTAATCCTCGAGCGACAAAAAAAAGGAGGAAAAGTGATATTAGTTACGTTAATCTTACAAAGTTTTCAGAATTCGGTTTACCCAAGTAAACAAGCGATCAAGTATATCAATAATCTCACCTGAAAATAACTTCTTTCCGGTGTCGTTTCCTTGCGCAAGTAACGTCCGAAATTACAGAAGCTAAATGGAAAAGAAAAAATAATAATTCGGACCTTAAACAATAGGTTGGCCCTAGAAAATGGATACATTAATTACTTGATTGACAACAAATTGAATACTGAAGGTACACTAATAAATTAGGTTACAATAGAAACTTTATAAGGGTAAATTTCAAAGAAAAATCCCTTTTTAGGACTTGAATTATCGGTTAAATTCAATTTTTCAAATTTTAGAACTCACAAACATCAAAAAAATAGAATAGTAATTTTTTTTTTTTTTTTTTTTTTTTTTTTTTTTTTTTTTTTTTTTTTTTTTTTTTTTTTTTTTTTTTTTTTTTTTTTTTTTTTTTTTTTTTTTTTTTTTTTCATTTAAAATTTATGTTGTTGAATTAATTTTGTGATCACCGTGTATATTGAAATCCAATTTTGACAATAGATTAAAGAAAGATCATGTATGAATAAATTCTATACCAAAGATTATTTTTTAACTTTAAAAATAACTGAGATACGCCTACTTGAATTACTACATAAAAATGTCAGTTTTTAGTAAACGTTGCAAATATCTCAAAAACTGCAAGATTTAGCTTGTAAGTAATTCATATAAAAGATGTAAAATTATAAGGAGAATCGAAAATAGAATAATATAGGGTGTTCTATTTAAAATCAAAAGTTCTATATTGTACCGCTTTTATATTACACCCTGTAGAAACCAAACTATTTTAGATTAAGCTTAAAATAGACAACTTCGTATTTAAACTTATCTTCTAAGTTTAATCTAATATCTACGCACTATTGGGACACCCTGTATATATATATATATATATATATATATATATATATATATACAACACAGTGAGTCCCAGAAAAGTCTAAATTCATTTAAAGTTTTTGGAGAAACTGACACGTCGATGTTTATTATTAACTGCGGTTTTTAGTGGTAAAATTTTGTATAGGGTGACCCAAAACTAGTTACTACCATCAATCCTGCATATAAAAATATACGCGCCTCGTTGTTGGCTACAATAATCTGTTATAGGATTTTGATTAAATCAGAGTGGCATAATCTTCCACTCCCAAATGTTGGGACACCTATATATATATATATATATATATATATATATATATATATATATATATATATTATATATAGTGAGTAATTAAATTCTAAAGTTCAAGGGTCTAGTTTGGAGAAACGCTCGAACACGTCGATTTTATTTTTACTTTGGTTTTAGTGGTAAAATTTTGTATAGGGTGGCTCAATAATTAGTTACGACCATCAACTTGATTTTGTCAAATGTAAACACCTGTTTACATGTATTCCTATATCTATAGTCGACAGATTTCAGATATTTACGAAAAAATAAATATTGTTTTCATAAAACTATCAAGAACACTTGCAAAATCGTATCTAAGGTGATCCGAATAGCTACATGTTTTCTTTCTGTGGGATTATCTCAAATCAAAAGTATATGTTGACAGGCCAAACAATCTGGAGATATTGAAAGAAAGTCAGAAGATAGTGCGTAACTCCAAGTGGTTGTGCAAACAAAGATTTATTCAGCGCCTTGGCTATTTACAATACCGCAAATTGGTGCACAGTTTTCTCAACATTTGACTTAGCAATTAGTAGTTGTATTTGAAGTAATTTGTTTATTTTGACTAGAAACAAATGCCGCCTTCCTTGATAGGGTCTTAATTGTTGATACGGTTTTATTGTAAATTCCTCGAGATCTGTTAACATCTAGGTATAGGATATGAGAACATGGTTACTCAGAATTCACTAAGCAGAAGCAAGTTAAACAATGGAAATACAAAACAGGCCCTA
This sequence comes from Vesta saturnalis, assembly GCA_036346205.1. Taxonomy (NCBI): domain Eukaryota; kingdom Metazoa; phylum Arthropoda; class Insecta; order Coleoptera; family Lampyridae; genus Vesta; species Vesta saturnalis. The sequence goes on from JARFJB010000834.1 coordinate 2,630,619, forward strand.
TATACAAAATGTTACCACGTAAAATGGGCAGCCAAAATGAAAATCGACGTGTTACGGTAACCGTTTAATCCGAAACTAGACTTGAACTTTAAATGAATAGCCAAGACTCGGTGGTCTCAGTGCTAGTAGGCATTGGGGTGGATATATATACAGTATATATATATATATATACATATATATATATATACAGATATATATATATATATATAATAATATATCAGATAAATGGACCATTCGTACTTCCAGGACCGTCGATGGTGGTTTAGCTATCAAACGCGTTCGATGTTATATTCTACCTTGTGTCTGGTAAGTACGATGCAAAGCTTTACGTTGCAATACTCATTGATAATCCGTAATTATGTTTTAAATTTCAAACAGCTTACATTGTTCGTTTGAAGAATTTAATCGCCATCAAATACAGATAAATGGTCTAAATGGTAACATAAATTTGACAAGTAATAGAGATACCGTAATCTTTTTATTGGATTAATATCATGATCATGGAAATCAAAATATTAATGTTTAATATAACATTTGATATGATTGAACACATCAAATTACCTTATTAATTAATCCTCGAGCATCTATGAAGAAAAGGAGGAAATTTGTTGTGATTTGCAGATTGTCACGTTAACGTCTTACAATATTATTCAGAATTCGTATCATTACCAGACAGACGGTAAACAAGCGATCAAGTTATTATCAATAAGTCGTTTTCTGAAACGGACTTCTTTCCGTCTGTTCGTTTATTTTGCGCAATGTAACGTCCGAAATTACATCTTCATCTTTAAATGTTTAAAAGATATAATAGATGATATTCGGACACTAAGAAACAATTAGGTTGGCCCTAGAAATGGATACATTAATTACTTGATTGACAACATAATTCGAATACTGAAGGTTACACTAATAAATTAGTATGATTATTTATATTAGGCATAACACATCAGTTAAAGGTAAATGTGGTTTAACAATATTGATAAATAATTGAAACTTATACACAAAATGGTATTGAATTTAGAAAGAAATCAAATAAGCAAATAGTGACTTGAAATTTTCACGTATAAATTAAGCTATAAAAGTAAGATAATAATTTATTGACAATGACTAAATTTTACGTGGCGTCCATTTATTCCTGATTATTATTGTTATTTTATTTCTGTAACATCAATATTATGTATAATTAAATCTAACTGTATTAACAATTTAGCACTATACCATGAGTGCTTTATAACTTTTGACCATTAAGTTACTGCTAACACTCACAAATACAGATACAATAGGATAACTGTAATCCATATATTTGGGATTTTTTAGTATATGTATTTAAATCTTCCATGTAATTTTTATGTTGTGGTGTTTCTTTAAATATTTGATTTCTTTATTCACTCACGGGGTTACAGAAATATCATTTCTGTATTATATTATTTCATTTTTAAAGGCGTCTAACAATTCATTATGATCATATCTATGTAGGAACTACAATGTGTAACAAGTGGAAAACGCATAAAAGATGTATAAGGTGTTTGACAAAATATGTTTAAAGGATATTTAAAGAATTTAACAGAAAGACAACCATAGCGTCACTTCAGTAGTGTTTTAGATTAAATTGCTTATTTGTCCGCCGTTTTGTTCAACGCATTTTTGCAATATTAACGATGTTCTAACATTTCTTGAGCAATGTTTTCAAAAACATTTCTTATGTTATTTTTCAGTTGTTGGATATTTTGTGGGATTGGACTGTAACATCAATGTGAACCCCATACAACAAAATCAAGCACAGTAAGTTCTAGTGAATAATCCGGCCATTCTATGGGTCCTGCCCTACCTATCCCCTTTTGACCGAACGTTCTTTGCAGAGATTCTCTCGCAACAAGCGAAAAGTGAGGAGGAGCACCATCCTGTTGAAATATACCTCTTGTATAATTCCTTCTTGTTGTAATTGTGGAAAGAAGAAATTTTCCAACATATCCGTATAAATAATTGTAGTAGCAGTATTGCCTGCAAAAAAGTATGGCCCACAAATTTTTTAATTTGACACAGTACACCAAACATTATCCTTTGGGCTATCTCGTTCAAATTAATTGTACGCTTTAGGATATTCGCTACTCCAAATACGGCAATTATGTTTATTAATTCTTCCGTCCACATGGAAGGCAGCTTCATGTGACATAATCAAAATAACATCGGGTTCTACTCTAAATAAGTCCAAAAGTGTCTCACTCAGAATAAGCCGTTTTGCAATGACATTTGGTTTAAGGTTTTGAAGTGTTTGCATTTTATACGGAGTCAAATTTAGTATTTTTAGATAACTCTGAACCTCACTTTTAGAATAATTTACCTTACTGGCGATTTTTCTTATAGAGGTTCTGTAATTATACTGTGCCATCACTTCATTAATTTGCAATAAACAATTTAAGAAGTTAGGATTTTGTTCCATTCCAACTTTCTTTTTTCTTTTTATTGGCCCATTTGCAATAAACTTTCTATTCCATTTTGCATCTCTAGATGGAGGCTCTTTTTGTTTTTAGTGTAAAACAATTTCGGTGATTTGTAAAAATGAGTCGGTAAAATAAACTTACACAAGTCTCTTATTTTTTAAAAGAAGTGTAAAACATTATACATTTTTGGCTCTTTCGGATGGTGTGAAAACATACAGGGTGTTACAGTTAAAAAAGAGACATAATTTTGAGTTGAAACACTTTAATTCTGTATACAACCACTTGCAATTTATTATGTTCAAATCATTCATTGTCTTCTAAATGTTAATAATCAAATAATCGCTTGAAAAGCTTTCAGCCGTAGTTGTTTTATTTAACTAAACACACTGTAATGACGTTAATTCGAAAAGCAAATTAAAAAAACAATAAACATTTAAAAAATGCGTGTCGTCAGATGCTGTGTAATAATAAGTTCACATTAAAAAAAACAAGTCTAATAACCTAAATATATGGAATGTAAATAAATAAATAAAAACAGAACCATCGAGTTGTCAACACAAATGTTACAATCTTATCACCTAGGTTATCTATTACCGGTCAATGTAGCTAGCTCACCATGACCTCTATTAAAATATACTATAAAATTGGTGCAAATTTCCAAATTAATAAATGGTTTCTTTCCTTTTTACAAATAATTGTCGTGCTTAAAACTCACTCGTCACATAATTTCGATGTAAATTCGTCAGTTTAAACACAAAATTAAAAACAAACCGTCAAATAAATTTGAATAATAATGCAGACTAAAATATGAACAACAAAAAAAAAAAGAAAAGTTAATTAATCTTTAACGAAAAGGCGTATTCAACCGTGTCCTCTAGGTGGAGGCGCTCTTTGTAACACAGTCATCGGGAATGGACCTGGAGGAGGACCTCGGCTCTATGGTTGATGTTAATACGATGCTCGCAGCTCCCCGTACCTCTCTTTCGACTCGCGTTATGATTAAATTTCACTTGGTTGGATTTACTCTGACGGTTATATTAACTTTACTTTAGTGTGACCTAGTTTTGTTTGATACTTACTACTTTTACTTAAATTATGTACAAGTCCTGATTAACACTTATTATTTGTAACTTGACGAAAAAGCTAGTCTATTTACAGCAGGTTATTTAATTAACGGCAAACTGTGTACTTTACGTTTGAAGCTTTGGAACAAACGTTGGATTTTTCCGAAATAAGCGAAGGCTTATCCAGAGAACGACGAAGCACTTGGTAACTATAAAGACTAAACGCCTTTCTGGATCTTGGTAAGTCCCTATGGACCAACTACACGTTACGATAAACTAGTCTCGTGAATGATGCCTTAAATGAGTTGTGAGGGAATGAGAACCCTGCGACAATAGTTCATTCAATACGGACCTAGGTCAACGTTGTTCTGTGGTAATCACTACGTCACCGTAACTGGATACTTCTACGCCTAAGCTACCACTGCCACTACTGCTCTCGTGAATAATTTCACTTGTCTCCACATTGGTTGTTTTAAACCACCTCCATTAAATTATCCAATTCAAGAAAAAGGTACTCAAATTTTTCAAACACGCGCATACTCGAAAATCGTCGAGAGAAATTGCCACATCAACAACACCTAACTCTTCTCAAAACCTTATCTAAGTAATGAATATATGGTAAATTTAAATTTTCTAGCCTTTACTACCCTGCATATAAAGACAATTTCTTTATTTGAAACCAAATCTTATCAAACGAAAAGGTGCCGAACTGACGGATAAATTTAACTTTTGCAAAAGATGTACCATACGGTGTAATAATTTGAATGCGTTCTTTAATTTAATTTTATATGATGCAATCTCAACTTGATTTAACGAAATTCGCCCAATTTAAAATAACGAAAACATTTATTTATACAAAACTATCCTTATTTACAAAGACACTAACGAATGTTTTCTCTCAACTTAGTAAAAGGGTTTTCCTAAACATCGATACCAAAAATGTAAAGACATTTCCCTTTTAAACTTCCATTTTATTCTGATCAACAACAAAAGCTGCATTTTTGTTTTAGAAAATAACAAATAAAATTCATAATCGTTTTAAATGCGTAAAAGACAGAAGAAAACATTACAATAGAAAAGCTTCTCCAAGCATTAATGCGTTATTACATCCAATTACGAGAGTTTACACCACATTTAAGATGTACGGTGTTACAACTAGACTGTAATCGAAAAGAAAATGGCAAAACCAAAGGACTTACTACAATGCTTTTGTGGTGGTTTCTTGCCGGCCAAATTCAATAGGTTATTCACAGGTTCACATATAGCCTCGTGCCTCGTATTCTCAACACTCCCATTAACGCACTGTACTGGCGCGAATTCGTGGTATCGCGCGTATCTATGGAAATACCATTATCACGCGTCATAATATGAATTTCAAAATGACGAGATATTTATATACAAGTTGTACTCTAATAATAATTATTAACAAATTAATAAAGTAACATTTTATTAAATTCCAAACATTACTGCCCACCAAAATACCTAATGCGTATTTTGTAGTAAAAGAAAAAAAAATAATAAAAAAAAAAAAAATTATACTGTAAAACCCATTTTAAAGTTAACTACCGGGCGTCGAAACACTCCACGCACCGTTTTAATCGTTACTACCCTACAAATACCTTCAGAGCCTGGATGCAATTTTATGATTCTACCAAGCTCCCATTTTAAAGGTGGAAGTTGTTCGTTTTTAATAATGACAAGTATATCGAGTTTAGCTGGATCTGAAGCTGTGTTCCATTTATATCTTTGAGACAGCGTGTGCAGATATTCATTCTGCCACGTTTTCCAAAAGTCCTGACTCATACGTACCAGCAATTGTCAGCGATGTAAAGAATTAAATTTTTTTTAATCAAAATCGGGTAGGGCCGTAATTGGCTCTAACATAAGAAAGTGGCAGGCGTTATAGCAGTAAGGCCGTTAGGATCTGAACTTAAAGGACTTAAGAGTCTCGAATTTAAGATAGCTTCGATCTCTACAATAATAGTGTTAAGTTCTTCATAAGTTAAAATTTGGTCTCACATAATGCGAGCCAAATGAGTTTTGACATATTTAATTCCTGAATCTGCTAACCCATTAAAGTGTGGAGCGCCATGAGGGTTAAAATACCAAGCGATTTTTTCAGTGTCAGAAACTGATTGCATAATGTCTTTCAAATATTTGCTACTGGCCACAAAATTCGTACCGCAGTCACTGTATATATTTACAACCTTTCCTCTTATGGAGATAAAGCGACGTAGTGCTGCCAAGAAAGACTCTGAACACAAATCAGACGTGACTTCAAGATGTAGAGCCTTGGTGCTACAGCAGACAAATAGACATAGGTACGCGTTTAAGGTTTTACAACCTCGAGTTCGATTAGGAGTTATTGAAAAGGGACCACTCATATCAACACACACATGAGAAAAGCACTTCAACTAATTTACCCTAAAGGTAGGAAGATCAGCCATGTATGGCATGTTGGAGGTGGGATTAAACCTAAAACACCTTAAACATTTCCGAATGACCGACCGAATGGTCCGCTTGGGACTCAAAATCCAAAAATTTTGCAGAATAAGCGCATGAGTAGTTTGAAAACCTGGGTGAAAATTGTCTGCATGAGTTTGTGTAATAATTAATTCAGTCAATCTACTTTGACGTGGAAGTAACATAGGATGCTTATAATTATAAGCAACGTCAGCTTGTCTGAGTCAACCACCCACTCTTAAAACCCCGAAACTATCTAAAAATGGTAATTTAGATAAAAGTACAGCCCTACAAAGTTCCACGCGTGGAACAGAAATTCTCTTTAGCGGAGACACTTTAAATTTTGCACAAACTAGAAAAATAGCAGAAGATGCATCTTTTAACAATACTCAAAAATACCCCACAGCTGCATAGCCTTTTTCGCGTCCATCACATAAGTCATGGAGCTCCACTGAATGATAATTATTTAGCATTATCCTGCGCGGAATTTGTATACTTTTTAACGTAGGTAATTCCTTTTGGAATAGTAACCAACGATTTTTGACATCTTGAGGACAGATTAATCTCAACCTACACTCAAACCCATAAATACTGTATGAGATACTTGGCAAAAAGTATATGGGTGCTAGAAACCCAGAGGATCAAAAGTCCGTGCCAGCTCAGAAAGGATACCTCTTTTCGTGAGTGCGCTTTTCTTTGAAATGCAAGTATATGAAAAGTTGTCCAAGGTTGGTAACCACGTTAAACCTAAAACTTTTATAGCACAATCGTTATTATCGAAAGAAAGAGGTTGTTGTTGACAGGCTGACGATGGCACAGCTTGAAGAATAGCTGGGTGATTGGATGCCCATTTACGTAACTCTAGTCCAGCGTTACTCAATAACTGACTAAGTTCCACCTGGAGACGCAAGGCAGAATTAACAGAATCAACCCTGTTTCCAAGTCATCAACAAATGAATCTAATCTTAAGATTTGAGAAGCATTAGGGTAGTTGTCTTTATAATCCTCTGCTATTTGAACCATAGTGCGTAAAGCAAGAAATGAAAAGAAGATACCCCACAAGTTACTGTGTTTAAAATGAACTCTTGAATGGGATCATTTTGTGAGAAACGCCTCAATATTTTCTGATACCTTCTATGATCCTCCGTTACTAAAATTTGACGATACATCTGTTTGATGTCGCAGGTAAATACTATATTATGAAATCTAAAATTTAACAATAAAGAAAATATATTTTGTTAAAGCTTAGGGCCGCTTAAGAGGGTATCGTTAAGCGAACAACCGTTGGCGTCTTTAGCGCTAACATCGAACAGTACTCTTAACTTTTTGGTGACACTATCTGGCTCAAAAATGAAAAATGTGGGATAAAATATTCTTGACCACTGGAAGATCCCAATTTACCTAAATCTAAAGACATATGGACGCAGTCTAAATAATCTTTCATGAACTCCGAATATGCGGAATATAAAGTGGGATTTTTTTGTAGACGCTGCTCTAAAGACCGAAACCGTTGAAGAGCAACATCTTTTGATTTGACAAACTGAGGATCGGTGTGTTTAAAAGGCAGTGGACACAACATACCTACCACTAGGTTCAATAACAGTAGTATTATTATATATTTTTTCACACAAAATATCCTCATCAAAGAGCACAACTTCCTCTAGAATTTCTTCAAGTTCCCAGAACCTTTTAATAGCCACATCTAAAGGTGACTCACATGTATTGAGAAATGTACGAACGCCTGTAGTATAAACGTCAATTTTAGCCATGATAACCCAACCAAAGATGGTGTTAACGACGACTGGCTTATCTGGTCCGCTCTCAATTCGTCCTTCACCCAACAGAAAGGGAAAAATGTCCGCCTCAAGCAACATATTAATTGGAGCAGGCTGATTAAATTGATCATCAGCCAAATTTAGGTGAGTAAGGTGTGAAAGGCTCTCCAATGAGATACGTTGCTCAGGTAATTGGGAACAAATTTTGGGCACCGCTACAACCGCCACCTGAAAGGTAGGGAACAATTTATATTAATGTTATAATTTTGAGACTGCCCTCATAATATGAATAAACTAAAACAAACTCGATTATTATCCAAATCTTGAAATGACTTTAATCAGTTTTTAATTGTTGAGAATTGCAATAATCCGTAGAATCTGGACTTTTTATTGAATTAATAGTTATATTCAAAAATTTAAATCTATGAACAAATTTTAATTTTTCATTTACTCGTTTTTTTATTGAATCGTCTGAATAGTCGAGTCGGCTAACTCAAATTTTTCTATACGGTTTCCTCCCATTCTCAACCGCTTTTCAATTATTTTTTCCTTAGTAATTTCTGGTTTATGGGCGCATAGATTTTTTACAATTTGTTTGTTTTTTTACACAATTAATGTGTTAGTACAAACATTTTCCGCGTTTACTATAACTAAACCTACAACTTATGGTTAACTTTTGTAAGCAAAATAAATTATTTAGTATGCAATTCTAAGTAGCGTATTTGGTCACGAACAACCACGCAACTATTGTGTTATACAAAGTGTCCTAAGGGTTCGTACCAAAAACTTGGAAGATGATAGATGCAATCATTTTAAGACAAAACCTTCGTATTAGCGTAAGTCCTATAATGCTTCGTTTCTGAGATACAGGGTGTGAAAGTTACAAAAAAAAAGTTGATTTTTGAAATATCACCAAAACGAAAAATGGTATTTTTCTTGTTTTTGATATAATAAGTAGGGATATAAAGTACAAAAATGCAAATATACAGCGCTATTCAAAAGTCCCCTCCTCCCCCCTTGTATCTTTTGAACGGTTTTACTTATACTAATGAAATTTGGAGGGTGAATATAAACTGATATTAGCTTCTCAACTAGTCATGACGTAATAGTCATATATGACGTCACAGGGCCACAGTGACCAATAATTTTAAATAGTACCTTATGGCAAGTAACATCCCGTTTGAAAGGTATTAAAATTACCTATTCAGTAATACTAATTTTGTTAGGGTTTAGGTTGATTTTGATAGAAAAATTAAATAAATACTAAAATTATAGTTTGGCATTTAATTAATCAAGATTCAAGGGCCAATTCTTATAGTAAATGTTGGAAATGTGCTCCACTTAATCCCTGACAGTAACGCATCCTATTGCTAAACTCTTGTCGTACTAGTTCAAATGTGTCTGCGGAAATTGCTCTACATTCTTCAACAATTCTTTGTTTCAAAATGTGCGTACTAACAGGTGCTGTAGCGTAAACCTTAGATTTTAAGTACCCCCACAGAAAAAAATCTAATGGTGTCAGGTCTGGTGACCGAGCTGGCCATTCTATCAGACCTCGTTGTCCAATCCATCTGCCACGATATTCTTCATCCAAGTAACGTCTTACTGCACCATAATAGTGTGCAGGAGCACCATCTTGTTGGAACGTTATTTCCAAGTTTTCTTCATCTAGATTATCTTCCAAAATTTCAAGAATTAACGGTTCAATTGCGTTTTGTAACATCTCCACCGGTTAAGTTAGCATTGAGAAAAACAGGTCCAACTATGTGGTTTCCCAAAATACCTGTCCAAACATTTACTTTTTCTGGCAATTGAGTATGTTTTTCACGAAAGATTTGAGGATTTGTGTCACTGCAATATCTCACATTTTGTGTGTTAACGTTTCCATTGAGGAGAAAGTACTTTCGTCACTAAAACAAATTGATTTTATGTAGTCTGGGTGTTGGATAATTTGATTGCACATATTTTCACAGAATTCTAATCGTCGGTCGGGGTCATCATCTGAAAGTTGGTGCACCATTTTTAAGTTGTATGGATGAAATTTGTTTTAGCCAACACCCTATGTACTGTCCTATGACTGACTTCACAGATAGACGCAACTTGGGCTGTAGAAGAAGTAGGATGTACTACCATTTCTACAATTATGTCGATTTTTTTGTCGTCACTAATTGTTGGTCGACCAGATCGTTTGACATCTTGAACACTACCAGTTGCTTCAAACTTCTGAAGAAGTTCCCTCAAATAAGTCCTCGATATAGGGCGATCGGGGAACCTCTCATTAAAAAGACGTTCCGCTGCATAGAAATTGTTTCTACATTCACCAATTATTAAGATAGCTGCTACTTTGTCGGCTACCTTACGTACCATTTTGTCTATCTAGACACTTAAACGTCGCGTTAAAGAATAATTAAACTGAATAGTCAAGGTATAAAAACTTATCAAAGTAAAAACAACGAGAGAATTAAAAAACGTCAACTTTTTTGACAATTAATCAGAGGCAGACTTTACAATCTTGATTAATTAAATGTCAAACTATAATTTTAGTATTTATTTAATTTTTCTATCAAAATCAACCTAAACCCTAACAAAATTAGTATTACTGAATAGGTAATTTTAATACCTTTCAAACGAGATGTCACTTGCCATAAGGTACTATTTAAAATTATTGGTCACTGTGGCCCTGTGACGTCATATATGACTATTACGTCACTTGTCATGACTAGTTGAGAAGCTTATATCCGTTTATATTCACCCTTCAAATTTCATTAGTATAAGTAAAACCGTTCAAAAGATACAAGGGGGGAGGGGACTTTTGACTAGCACTGTATAATAATAACAAAAAAATAATAATAATAAAATTCAGTTTACTCCATTGGCGTGGAAATTACGAATTAATAGGTTGTACTGCCCCTTGTGTTCTATGCCACTGTACATAATAAAAACGTATTAATAAGCTAAAACCAATGTGCTTTATATCCCTATTTATTATACCAAGAATAAGAAACGTTTTGTAACTTTGACGCCCTGTATCTCGGAAACGAAACATTACTGGACTTAGGTTTGTATAAAAGTTTTGTCTTCAAATTATTAGATCTATCATCTCCAAAGTTTTTGGTGCGAACTGCTGGGGCACCTTATATATTGTACTACTACCTACTAATTATAGAATGACAACATAATTTGATATTCTTATGATCAAAATTTTAGGAGCAATCGGTATAATAAAGGAAACGAGCAAGTCAGAAACAAGTAATGTTATTCTGCGTTACGCTTTATTTAAACTTTTTATTGAATTGGTAAAGGTAAAATACATTTTCTGTCAGATAAGTTAAATATTGAATCTTTTTCAAATTAAATACAAGAAAATTTTCTGTCAAGAAATTTATCCAGATACACCTACGACTATATTATTTGACTTCAAGGAAAGGGTGTGCCCTATAAGGTGGAGTTTCGTTAACAGACAGCTAATTAACACATTACACAGGTGTCAACCTGATAGACATTCACCTAATTATTGATAGGTAATATACCTCCCACTGTGTAAATCAATTAATTATATGTATACAGTCCCAAAAGCTTCATGAAATGAAATACAAATAAAGAGGTTTTTAAGCACAACCCCTTACTTCAACATTTCACTCTAATAAAAAAAGCGATAAAAATTTTCATTAGAAAAATTGAAAATCATAAGGACGGGATCATTAATATTTTTAACGGGTATCTCTTAACTCGGTACTGACAATAATATATGCAGATCGTTCTACTTACATTCTCAGATTAAGAAAAATGCTAAAAGGGGGTTTAAAGTCGTAAGCTTTTTCAACCCCTTTAATTTCGTCCCTGCTTTATTTTAAAATAACGTGATCATAAATTCTTGCACACATTCAAAGTTACTAAAGCAAAGCATTTTTCGAGCACACAAATGGATTAGGTTCAGTTCTATGCTCGAAAATGCAAAGCATACTTTTGGTTTCGTCGTGTATAAAATTTACTTTGGTACAAGTGACGGTTTGTCAAAGAAAGTAGGAAAAGAAACTTTTGAAAGAATAAAAGGGGAGAGGAGCAAGGGTTGTCTTGGCTCTCATAAGGGCGGACGTTAAGCTCTTTCTTAAATGGAAAAGATTATCTAAAGTTACACTGAATGTAAATTCTTATTTCGAGGGTTAAAATGCAAAGATCAATAAAGTTTGAATGGGGTTTAATGCAATTATAAACCATTGCTAAATTAGAAATGTCACCAAGACACCCTTTTATTTTATCAGATGTGTCGTTTTATGGATGAAAATAAAAGAAGGTAGAGTGAAGAAGCGAAAAAAATACGTTATTTTACGTTTTTAAGAAATACAATCTTTGATTATGTCTTTAATTAAAGTTTTACTTATCTACTAAATTTTTTACATAATTTGAAATAAATTCTATCCTCATATTTTATTGTCAAGTGTTCTCTCTGATTTCTTTGGACCGTAATCGTAATTAATGAGTACAATTTGTATACTCCTTTAAATAATTACAAATTGCTGCTATATTTTCGTACAAAAATTAAGCAAGAAACGTTAATTTAATTAATAGGAGGAATGTTAATTATAAAGACATAAAAAATGTGATAGAAAAATATTTGGTAACAATTTCGGTGCTTAAAATAAATTGTAATTCTTTTAAACATTCTATTTTTAACTCAGAAGAATAAATTTCATGAAAATATTTCTAAAATCACATATTGGTATTTATTTACTTAAACACCACCTCAGTAAGCAGTAACGTTACATTGTAGTTTTTAATCATGTTGCAGCAACCTAAAAATTGAGTGACAAATAGAGTGATCTTCCTATCCTGACAAACGCACAATTTTTTTTTAGTTACCAACTATTTGGCCTTATAGTTTTACATGACGTGTTCAAAAATAAGCACAGTGCACGGAGTTCCTTGAACGTGCGATAATTTTGACAATTACAAAATCAGTAATCGATAAAAAATGCTAAATTCTTTACTTGTTATCTCAAAACAAAAATACGTAACGAACACAGTATAATTCTTGCTAGCAAATAATAACCGTACGATTTAATATTAAAATATTTGGTGTCGAACAACATACGACCTTCCAACCTACAAAGTGGAAATTGAAAGAAATTATATGATTTTAATAATAATTTTTTAGTATAACTGTGCAATTTGTTTTTTAATAGGTTCATAACATTGTAAAAACAAAAACAATAATCCATGTCAGATATACGTTTAAAATTTTATGTCAGATAACGGTAAGAGGTACAAAAGCCCAGAAGACAGCAAATCAAAACACGAGCGAGAACATTTCTATAATCAACTTCAAGATATAACTATGTCACTATCACAAGACACACCGATGGTAATTCTGGGAGACTTTAATGCCCGATTAGCAGTGAAATAATACCAGGGTCAAGCAGCGATTTAATGAAGATTTTATCAATGATAACGGCGAGTTACTGACCAACATGTGTGAATTAAGAATTAACAACACCTACTTCACCCATAAAGACCAATACAAAATTACCTTCGAAAACACGACGGGGCAGAGATGAACAGTTGACTACATACTAACTAATAGATGTCTAAATCCAACACAAATACAAGATAGAAGAACGTTGAACTCAGCTAACGTTGGTAGTGACCATAGTCTATTACTCGGGAAGATAAAAATAACAATGACATCAAGAAAAAGCTTAGGAACAAAAACAAAAGAATGAAACTAAATATAGAATCCTTATGGAATGAATCAACAAATATATTGTACCAGAACAAGCTCAAAGATGAAAACTCAATAAACGAAGAAGAAGACATCATCAACAGCTGGGAGAAACTGAAAACAAATATTACAAAAACAGCAATCGAAGCCATTGGAACCCGAACCGTGAATAAGACAAACAGTACAACACTAAATAAACACCATACCTCCGCAAATCAGTTAAAGAGCGGAAAAAAAGAAAGCCTGTTTGAGATACCGAATGGCAAGAACTCCCAAAGCATACGAGAGATACAAGGCAGTACGTAACGAAACAACAACATCAGTAAGACAGGTTAAAAATAATAACTGGGAAAAATTTTCTAAACGAATGAAAAGCGACTGTTACGGACTGAAAAAACAAATATGCGATCAATCAGAGCACAAAGGAAAGAGGTAAATGAGCTTGTTGAAGTCAAGCATATAAAAAAGAGACCTGTATTAAGTACCTGAAGGATCTTTATAGTAAAGATGAGGATATAATTGAACAGAGTACACCAGAAATAGTAACAAAGATAAGTTACAACAAGATGTGACAGTTACTACGGCAACTTTAAAAATAGAAAAAGCTCGGGACAAAACGGCATTCGCAATGAATTACTTAAGTCTGGCGGACAACACCTCAATCAGCAGCTATTTATCTTAATTAACAAAATTTTCAACCATCACAAAATACCAGATGAATCGAGGGCACTACAATCCTTATCGTCAAAAAGAGAGACAAAGAGATACTCGATAATTAGAGAGCCATAAATCTTATGAGCTCAATTTTGAAACTATTGACGAAAGTAATAACAAATAAAATAAATAAGATCATACCATTATCAGACTAACAACAAGGATTCAGATCCGGCAGATCGTGCCATTTTTGTCATAAGGTAAATAACAGAAGTCTATCGAATATAATAGGCCATGTGGTTTGTAGACTTAAAAAGAAACATTTGATCGCGTCCAACTTAAAGACATAATACACCTGCTTTATGATAAAGGAATACCCTACAACCTAATCAAAGTAATAGAAAATATATACACCACAAATAAGATACAAGCTAAAATACATCGAGAAATTACCGACCCGATTCCAGTACAAAACGGGATAAGGCAAAGTGAATCCTTAACTCCGCTCCTGTTTAACATCACAATGGACGAGATAATAAAGAAAGTGCGCAACTTAAAAGGATATAAAATGGGTGATCGCAATGTGACAGTCCTGTGTTATGCTGACGATGCTGTATTAGTTGCTGCAAACGAAGATGATCTTCAGAGACTGCTGTATCGATCTAGTTGCACAGCTAAGTCACTCAACATGAAGATATTTGGAACTAAACCAAAATGTATGACAACATCCAAAATACCCATTAAATGCAAACTAGTTGTTGATGAACACATAATACAACAGGGAACGAATTTTAAATACTTAGGTTTCTGGACATGGTGATGTAGAAACAGAAGTAAGACCACCCGTTTCAGCAAGAAAATAACCTATTCAATCCTAATCAATTTGGTTTTAGACGTGGACATTCCACAACCAGTGCAATGCACAATCTAACGAAATACGTATTAGATGGGTTTGAGAAAGGCAAATACACAGGGTCAATATTTTGCGACTTAAGTAAAGCGTTCGATTATGTTCCGCATTCTACATTAGTTAGCAAATTAGATTTTCTGAATTTTGATACTCGTGCAGTAAAATTATTAAGTTCTTACATAAGAAGGAGAAGAAGGAGAAGAAGAAGAAGAAGGAGAAGAAGGAGAAGAAGGAGAAGAAGGAGAAGAAGGAGCAGAAGGAGAAGAAGGAGAAGAAGGAGAAGAAGGAGAAGAAGGAGAAGAAGGAGAAGAAGGAGAAGAAGGAGAAGAAGGAGAAGAAGGAGAAGAAGGAGAAGAAGGAGAAGAAGGAGAAGAAGGAGAAGAAGGAGAAGAAGAAGAGAAGAAGGAGAAGAAGGAGAAGAAGGAGAAGAAGGAGAAGAAGGAGAAGAAGGAGAAGAAGGAGAAGAAGGAGAAGCAGAAGAAGAAGAAGAAGAAGAAGAAGAAGAAGAAGAAGAAGAAGAAGGAGGAGGAGAAGAAGGAGAAGAAGGAGAAGAAGGAGAAGAAGGAGAGGAAGGAGAGGGAGGAGATGAAAGAGATGAAGGAGACGAAGGAGAGCAAGGAGAGGAAGGAGAAGAAGGAGAGGAAGGAGAGGTAGGAGAGAAAGGAGATGAAGGAGGTAAAGGATAGGAAGGAGAGGAAGGAGAGGAAGGAGAGGAAGGAGAGGAAGGAGAGGAAGGAGAGGAAGGAGAGGAAGGAGAGGAAGGAGAGGAAGGAGAGGAAGGAGAGGAAGGAGAGGAAGGAGAGGAAGGAGAGGAAGGAGAGGAAGGGGCTAGGAGGAAGGAGGGACGGAGGGAAGAGGGAAGGATGGGAAGGAGGGGAAGGAGGGGAATGCGGGAATGATGGGGAAGGGGCATGAGGGGAAGGAGGGAAGGAAGGAAGGAGATTGGGGAGAGGAAGGAGAGGAAGGAGAGGAAGGAGAGGAAGGAGAGGAAGGAGAGGAAGGAGAGGAAGGAGAGGAAGGAGAGGAAGGAGAGGAAGGAGAGGAAGGAGAGGAAGGAGAGGAAGGAGAGGAAGGAGAGGAAGGAGAGGAAGGAGAGGAAGGAGAGGAAGGAGAGGAAGGAGAGGAAGGAGAGGAAGGAGAGGAAGGAGAGGAAGGAGAGGAAGGAGGGGAAGGAGAGGAAGGAGAGGAATAAGAGGAATGAGAGGGAGGAGAGGGAGGAGAGGATGGATAGGAAGGAGAGAAAGGAGAGGAAGGAGAAGAAGAAGAAGAAGGAGAAGAAGGAGAAGGAGGAAAGAAGGAGAAGAAGGAGAAGAAGGAGAAGAAGGAGAAGAAGAGAAGAGAAGGAGAGGAGGAGGAGGAGAGAAGGAGAGAAGGAGAGAAGGAGAGAAGGAGAAGAAGGAGAGAAGGAGAGAAGGAGAAGAAGGAGAAGAAGGAGAGAAGGAGAGAAGGAGGAAGGAGAGAAGGAGAGAAGGAGAAGAGGAGAGGAGGGAAGGAGAGAAGGAGGAGAGAAGGAAGAAGAAGGAAGAAGAAGAAGAAGAAGGAAGGAAGAAGGAGGAGGAGGAGAGGAAGGAGGAAGGAGAGGAGAAGAAGGAGAAGAAGGAGAAGAAGGAGAGAGGAGAGGAAGGAGGAAGGAGGAAGGAGAGAAGAGAAGAAGGAGAAGAAGGAGAGGAAGGAGAGAAGGAGAGGAAGGAAGGGAGGAAGGAGGAAGGAGAAGGAGAGGAGAGGAAGGAGAGGAGGAAGAGGAAGGAAGGAGAAGGAAGGAGAGAAGGAGAGGAAGGAGAGGAAGGAGAGAAGAGAGGAAGGAGAAGGAAGGAGAGGAAGGGAGAGAAGGAGAGAAGAGAAGGAGAAGGAAGGAGAGGAAGGAAGAGAAGGAAGAAGAGGAGGAGGAAGGAAGGAAGAGAGGAAGGAGAGGAAGGGAGGAAGGAGAGGAAGAGGAAGGAGAGGAAGGAGAGGAAGGAGGAGTAGGAGAGGAAGGAGGAAGGGAGGGAAGAAGAGAGGAAGGAGAGAGAAGGAGAGGAAGGAGGAAGGAAGGAGAGGAAGGAGAGGAAGGAGAGGAAGAGGAAGGAGGAGGAAGAGGAAGGAGAGGAAGGAGAGGAAGGAGAGAGGAAGGAGAGGAAGGAGAGGAAGGAAGAGGAAGGAGAGGAGGAGAGGAAGGAGAGAGGAGAGGAAAGGAGAGGAAGGAGGAAGGAAGGAAGGAGAGGAAGGAGAGGAAGGGAAGAGGAAGGAGAGGAAAGAGGAAGGAGAGGAAGGGAGGAAGGAAGAGGAAGGAGAGGAAGGAGAGGAAGGAAAGGAAGGAGAGAAGGAGGGACGGAGGAAGGAGAAGGAAGGAGAGGAAGGAGAGGAAGGAGAGGAAGGAGAGGGAAAGGAGAGGAACGGAGAGGAAGAGAAGAGGAAGGAGAGGAAGGAGAGGAAGAGAGAGGAAGGGAGAGAAAGGAGAAGGAAGAGAGAAGAGGGAGGAGGAGAGGAAGGAAAAGGAACAAGGAAGAGGAAGGAGAGGAAGGAAGAGGAAGGAGGAAGAGAGGAAGGAGAGGAAGGAAGAGGAAGAGAAGAGGAAGGAGAGGAAGAGAGAAGGAGAGGAGAGGAGAGAAGAGAAGAGGAAGGAGAGGAAGGAGTGGAAGGAGAGAAAGGAGAGGAAGAGGAAGAGGAAAGGAAGAGAAGAGGAAGGAGAGGAAGGGGATGAAGAGAGTGGAAGGGTTTAAACAGATGAAGGGAAAGAGATGACAAGAGGAGCGAGAGGAACGAGAGGAACGAGCGGAAAGACAGGAACCAATGGAACGAAGAGGACGAGAGGAAGAGAAGGAAAGAGGAACTAGAGGAAGTGATAGAGAAAAGAAAGAGGAGAGAGAGAGAGAAGGGAAGAGAGAGGAAGAGGAAGAGGAAGAGGAAGAAGAAGAGGAAGAGGAGAAGAGGAAGGAGAGAGAGAGAGAGAG
Source organism: Vesta saturnalis (assembly GCA_036346205.1). Lineage (NCBI taxonomy): Eukaryota > Metazoa > Arthropoda > Insecta > Coleoptera > Lampyridae > Vesta > Vesta saturnalis. The sequence goes on from JARFJB010000834.1 coordinate 2,648,575, forward strand.
AGAGAGAAGAGAGAGAGAGAGAGGAGAGAGAGAGAGAGAGAGAGAGAGAGAGAGAGAGAGAGAGAGAAGAGGAAGAGGAAGAGGAAGAGGAAGAGAAAGAGCAAGTGGAAGAGAAAGAAGGGGAATAAGCAGTAGAAGAATACACGCACTCGCATACACAAACGCATACCCTCGCGCTCACTCTCGCGCATACGCCAATGCATACACATACGCACACGCACACGCACACGCATGCACACACGTACACACACACACAAACGCACATGCACCGTCACACTCTCACACACACATGCACACATAAGCACATGCACACTGACACGGGCACGCACACGCACCCGCACGTGCACACACATACGTACACGCACACACACACGCACACGCCCACGTACACGCACACGCACACGCACACGCACACGTACACGCACACAAACGCACATGTACGGTCACATTCTCACACACACATGCACACATACGCACACGGACACGGGCACGCACACGCACACACATACGCACACGCACACGCACACTCACACGTACAGGCACCGGCACACGCACAGGCACACGCACACGCACACGCACACGTACACGCACACGCACACGCACACGACACGCACACGCCACACGACACGCACATGCCTACGCACGCACACACGCACACAAACACGAAAACGCACATGCACGCTCACACTCACACACACATGCACCCACACGCACACGCACACGGGCACGCACACGCCCACGGACTCGCACGCACACTCAGACAGGCACACGCACACGGTCGGTACTAACCAATTATATAATAATAATGTAGGGCCGGTGAAACGACACGTCGGCGTTTGAGTTCAAGCTTGTAACCTGTGGTGGTTATAAACATGATTGTTTAACTATTAGTTTACAAACGTATTTCCCGGAAACTATTTTGTTATGGTATAGCGTTAATGAAATACTTAAGCAATAACATGGTCTATTATAAATCCATAGTCAAATAACACACACCTTTCTGAACGGTTTTTACCTGTATGCTTTCGATACTCGAAAGCTAAGGTATAGTTTTCTTTTTAAGAGTGGTCTTTCCAGAATCGCGTAAACTGCGAGTTGCGTTTCGTGGTACATTCAAATGAAAGATTAAGCATTATTACAAAAAGATGTAATGATACATAGAAAGTTAAGCTCGTGCATTTTTGTTATATTAAGTAACCACATCAATATGAGCATTAAAAGCTGACATGAGCATGCGCAAACTAACAAAAAAGAAAGCAATTTCATCATACACTTCAATTGAATAACCGAACAGTTCCTAACTATCTATATCACGTTACTTAAATTAATTAAAATTTGTTATCGCAGTTTCGTTAGAAGGAAATAGCTTGCTTTGGGAATTAAGGGTTATTCTTGAAGAATTTAGGAAACGTAATATTATGTGTTTTTATCAGGGAACTGCTTTGTAAGACTTGCCATCATCGAAGTTATCGTGCTGATTATTTTGCATCTCCTAATGCGGTTAAGTAGATTTGAGTAATTCGTAGTTAACCAGTTCATTTAAGGTGTGGGAAAGTATCAACGATTTGGAACAGTGGGGTTTATCGGAAAACAAAATGTTTGTTATCTCAATTCTAGTTATGGGGTTTCTAGTTGATATGTGTGGCTTAAATTGTTATTTTCTTAGTGTGAAACGTCATTAATTGAATAATCAATTATAAGTTACACTAAAGTGTCCACATTTATTACTTTTTAATAAAGGAATTATAATAAATCAAATTATCAAATGTTAGCAACACCTTAATGAACGATTATTTTCTTATACGACAACATGCTTTAATATTGCGTTTCATGTTATCTACTAGCAAAATATGTTAACAAAAACACACATATACACACACGCGCGCACACATACACACACTCACATACACAAAGAAGTGCGGTATCGAATAAACAAGAAACAAGACACAGTTATTTCCTTATTTGGATTAGATAGTCAGTTAAATAACTTACGCGTTATTGCTGTTACCTTCTTTCGCACAACTTATTGTTCACCCACTGCTAGAACTGTCCTTCGTGTCTTCACTTTACGATCGAACTGTACCTTGCTGTTTTTCGTAAACTGAAATATTTTGTTGCAGTATTGTCTTCCAAAACGGACCTTAGGATAGGCTTCAATTAGAATAATGGCCACGCATATATTTGTGACATTCGTTATTGATATGTAATAAGGTAAAGTTTGTATCTTTACCAAGCTGGAAATAATTAGTTGGCTAATTAATTTATTGAAGAAAGTCGTATGTAAACAGCACGTTTGTACATTGTTTCACTAAATCAAAGTTACATTGACACAAAATTATCGAGTACAAGTATGAAGTAACGGTCCGTTCTGCCTTTGTGAAAATAAATCGACTTCGATGTCCTAAGGTCCATTTTAGAAGACAATATATAAAAATAACATTGCCGTTTACGAAGAACAGCGAGGTATAATTCGTCCATAATGTGAAGACAAGACACTAGCAGCGAGTTAACAGCCAGTTGTTACGAAAAAGAGAGCAGCTATAAGGCGCAAGGTATTTTACTGATTAATCTAAATAAAGAAAAAAACTATTGTCTAAATAAAGAAAAAGCTGTTTTTCTTCTATTTGATATCGCATTTATTTTGTGTTTGAGTGCGTGTGCTTGTGTGCGTGCGTGAGTGTGTGCGTGAGTGTATGCGTGCATGCGTACGTGTGTACGTTAAAGTCATTGTCGTAGAAGTGTTTGCCTTGAAATAGGATATCTACAAATAATTTCAGTTAATTTGTATCTGTAGCTATCAATATAGAATACAATATAAAGCATGTTATGGTATAGAAAAACAATTATTCATTAAGATACTGCTAGGTGAGATATTTATGATAAATTACTTTATTAAACAGTAATAAATGTGGATACGTTAGTGTAACATTCATCATATTTAATAAATTTGTTCTAACATCTCAGGCAATTCTGATAGATATTGCCATATACTAAGGACAATAACTGTAATTGTTATTATACGCATAGATTTATACAAAATAAAAATGTAAAAATACGCCATTTAAAAATCCCAAAAACTAAATATTTTAACGTTGATGAATGTGAAATTTTGAAAGATAGGAGACGCAATGTAATTAATGTACCTATATATTATAGTTTACAATAAGGATCAATCTTCTGTATATGATATACAAGAAAGAATGGTTATAATAATATAATAGTTTAATGAAATAATTTAAAATTGAAAGAAGAACAATTGTACTGGGAGTTTTCGAATAATCTAATTATAATTCTTGTAGTTAAGAACCCGGTCACAATGCAAAAATTTGAGGTGCTAATTATGAATGACGCAGCAGTGGGAGCGGTACGAAAAGGGTTCTAATTACAATGCAGGATGATTTTAAAAAGAAGACAAAATGTAGATTGAGAGCTGTACCATCTTAAACCAATTTATCATGGGAAACTCAGATATGTCATTAATATACAGAATGTATTATAGAAATACAAGTTTTATTTATTACGATTTCTTAACTCTTCCTGTAAATTTGTCATAAATTAATTATTAATTAAGTCTTGTAAATATTTCTAAGCTTTGTCATTTTTTGGTAAGAAAAGAAAAATCAAATATTGAACCACTCTGTATATAAGGATAACAGTAGTTACTGACAACTAAATTAAAGATAGTGCTCAGACTATCGTATCATAGTAAATTTTATTGAAACGGTTGTTCTGAGCATTTTTAATATTAATTTTCATTGTGATTTTCGAGTAAAACATTTATGTTTGCATAAATTACTTGAGGATTCTACACGCCAAATAGTATACATAATTCTACTTTTCATGGTTTTACATTTTACAAAGAACTCATTAATTGCTATAAAGCATACACGCCCTTATTAAAATGCATTTTCGTAAAGTTCTTCCCTTTGAATACTCGTGACAGCTTTAAGTTACGTCACAAATATAACACAAATAAACATATCTGTTTAGCGTATTTGATTAAGATGGCATTGTCAGTAGAGTTAGAAGAAGTGTTCTTGTCAGCCTGCATCGGAAAGATACTCCCAGACAATAGAATAAAGATACACATTTTGTGCCTTTACATAAGAAACATTCTGATGACGGAAATGTACCATATTGTATTTGAATAAGCGGTTTCAAAATCACTTAATAAGAAATAACAGAAGCGAGGTAATGTGAAGAGGGCGCAAAGTAGGTGTTCCTAAAACTAACAACTCTGGCCAATTTTAATCTATTTAATGCACTCGTCATGTAATAAGCTTTTGAAAATGTAAAAATCACAAGGATAATATTTTAGCTTAGGAATAGGTTGTTAACGTTATTCAAATTTGTTTTTTTTTTTAGAGATCGCTTGGTATACAGCATTTTACCAATAAAATTAAAAAAATAACGTTTTAATATTATTTCGATACCTAAGCCATTGTGTAATGCAGGGTGGCACTTGAGAAATACCAGTAAACACGTTTCTTTTAATCGTATTTGTAGATTGTAGATTCAAATCTAAGGCCGTAGAAATTTTATTAAACAGCGGATTCATTTGTTATTAATTTTTTTCTTCATGTTTTAATTTAGTTTGAAGCGTTACAGTATGTGCACTGTGTCCCACTTTGGTTGAAATTGTACGGTATCTCGTTTGCCAGCAAAGGTAGAAAAATGCGATTTTCGTGACCCTGTTCTACTTTTTCGTGAAACGAAAGATGTCACAAACAGAATTGTCATAGTCTCCTTAGTTTTTTTTTCTTTAAATGGAACACCCTGTATATTTTTTTAGTATATAATACAGCTTACTCTTAGCTTTCAAAAAATATATATTGTGTGGCACTTCTTTTGCATTATTAACCTCAAAAATGAATGTGACGTTAATTTAACACTTTGATGATATAGTTGGCCATGAAACCTATAAACTCAGTATAAACGCGTATTTTCTTGAACGTCCAAGATATATTTGAGTATTAAAAAAGGGCTACTACATTCTTACTGCTTTATTATAATTATAAATATGTAAATACGCGATTATAATAAATCTAAGGACTTTTACGTAGAAATGTAAAAATAATAACAAAAAATTATGCAAAATAGGTACAATAGTTTTTGAAACATGTTTTAACTGGCAAATTATTTTAATTGGGTAAAATGCATTTTACAGCTTCAAAATTAAATTTTTAAGTAGACTGGGCCTAGTCTGATCTAAACGTAAGTGACCTGTGAAATCTGATTAAAATTATTTTTGTACAACAATCGTACTGTTTGTTCATTGTGCAAAATATGGCAGAGAATCACAATTTTGGAAACTTTGAAAAATATGATATGCTGATTTACTTTGGTCAGAGTAATAAAAACGCCGACGCAGCAATAAAATTGGTATTAATTTTGATAATTAAGTAACTATACATCTATATAAATTTCCAGAACGGAGACAACCTATCAAAATCACGTTTTATAGAAATTCAATCAATTATGAAGCATTTTCTAAACCCAGGTTGTGGGTAGCGGACGGCGAAAATTTTATCATTGTAATAAACGTTTGTCAAATATCCATTGTTACCGCGATAGAAAAGATAATTAGTGGATTTTTAATATCTTGATAATACGTCGTAATTTGCTAATGTTTTCGGAATCTTTTAATTTATGTAATAAATGTGGGTATTTATGTAATTGATATTTGAGTAAAGGTTGAACAGAAAAAGGAACAATATTATTAGAGTAGAGAAACAGGTGTTCTACCAAAACTGGCGTGACGAATTGTTGAAAATTTCGATACGCGCGCTCTTGGTGTAAAAATGTCATTGTTTTAATAATTAATTACGGATGAACATAGTGCAAGTTCAAAGGGATCTTTGTTTGATACGTTGCAACTCGAGACCTAAATGTAGGGATTGCTACGGACGAATGCATATTTTTAAAATTAAGATGTCGTTCAATAATTAATATGAATCTGTTCCAACGTAATAGTTTCTTGTTTTTTCTTATTAGTTTTGGTGGTTGATTTTCGGGGGTAAATATAGTTAGTTGTAAACCAGAGGGGAAGAGAGTTGATGTTGAAATTGTGATCGAGCCGGATTGCTTTTATGGTTTTAATTAGAAACTCCCGTAAACCGTTCGGTCTATAAATATTTTGTCGTGTGCCTTTTAGCAAAACTAAAACGCTAATTCGTGCTTTTATTTTTGTGTATGTTTTAATGTAAATTTTTCCAAACATTAATCTGTAATTAATCGTCGCGGCGCCGAGTTTTAAACCGCGTACATGTTGAGGGTAAAGTGTTTAACTAAAGGGAATATATTCAAGTGTAAGTAGATATTTTTATATAAATGAAAGCTCGTGGCAAATCATTTTATAAGCCTATGTAACGTATTATAAATCAAACATTGCCTTGGGAAGGTATCTCATTCGCATACGGACTCAGTAAGCGTAAATCTGCTAAAATAAAAGACAGTACAGGGCTCTCTCACTCTTGTATTTGGGTGAATTAGCATATTTGTGTAGAAGTGGGCCTGGCGGACGGATACATGATACCGCTTGGTTATTAATTGTAAGAGGCAATTGCCTCGGGTGTGTACATACTCCCGGGTCCAGATGACCATTAAACACCTCGAATTTTATTTTTATTGTTGTATAGATGAATGTGTAACCTGACAAAGGGGCGCTGTATTTTTCTAACGCACTCAAATTTGTACTTACCTTTGTAAGGCTTTGTTTAATGAGTTTTTTTTTGTCAGTTTGTTAAATAGAATTGTTTGCCTGCGACCTAATTTCTCTTTATATGTGATTTATTGTAATTTTACGTATGTATTTTGTGCTTTAATGGTCACTAAACAATTTTGTACGTTTAAATTCCTTGTCTATTTTGTTTTGTCCTTGCCTTTATCTTATTATCACCTGTGCAATTTTACTGTTGTATTTTATAGGTACCGTAATTTGCCTTATTGCTTTATGTGCTTATTTACTTAAAGACCGGCATGATTGGTTTTAAATGGCCACATGTTTGGTATTACAATTTTTATTCTGATTATATATGACACAATTGTGAGTGTGACTACAGGGTTTTCTTTATGTTTATGTGCAAGCAAACGCCTTTTTATTTATTTTTCTCTTAATGTTATAATTTTGTACACACTTTAACCTGATTTAATGGTGTTTTGTTATATATTTAACCCTTTCATTGTTTTTTGTGTTATTTGATTTATAAATGTACTTGTACAATTATTTATTTATGAATAAAGTGGGTTTTAATGGTGGTTCTTTCCCACAATAGTACATTAACGGGCTGAACCACCATTCGCAAAGCTCGTTAATTTTAATTTGAGTAGTTTCATTTTTTTTTACCTGCCGCATATGATGTAACACTTACCTCATCTAGTCTATCTATTTCAAATAGCACAGCGTACCTACCATTAAAGTAAATTCTAACGTTTTAGTTATCGCCAGGATAGTCAAAGTAAGGCAAGCAATTAATTTGAGTAATAGTAACATTATTGTTAGTAAAGTCAAGATAAATGAGTTAGCGAATGTCTTGTTCTTGAATTTGCATTATTACAAATAGGTTCAAATTACACTTTTCAAGATAGGGTAACTGGGGACACTACAAGGTCAAAAAATATAATACAAAGGTCGAGAGAATGATGAGGTTACCGTTTTAGCCAGTGTGGAATGTAATCCTATAAGTTCTTGCAGAAATATAGAAAGTAGTAATGGAGTTTCGAAAACAATAATCACATAACATAAAAAAATATAAACGTATCTGACGTAGCTGCGATGGAAATTAAATTAGCGCCCCCAAGTGGATGATTAAATACTTAATGTACCATGGCGGTTAATTTGAAACAGATATAATGAAGTAAATAATGCTAGTTTACAGGTTATGGAGGCGATTTCATGAGTTATGGTGGCATGTATCCATTATTTAATCAAGATTCGCCGGTAAATTTCGAATTTGTAAAATTATCTGTTAGTACCGAACATTTGAATGGGTATAGATTCTCGTAATGGGATGTAATAACCCATTAATGATGGAAGAAGCTTTCCGATTGTAACGTTTTCTTTTGTCGTTTACGTAATTTAAAGGTTTACGAATGTTTTTTGTATTTTCAAAAAGGAAAATGTGAATTACATTTTGGTATCGACATTTAGGGAAGCCCTCTTACTAGAATTTGAAGGAAGCATTCGTTAGTGTATTTGTATATAGAGATAGTTTTGCTTAAATAAATGCTTTCGCATTTTAATTTGGTTAAATCAAGTTGGGATTGCGTCATATAAAAAATTTAAGTAAAGAACGTATTCAGATATTACGTTGTAAGGTACATCTTTTGCAAAAGTTCTAGTAAGCCGACAGATAGGCACCATTTCGATTGATACGAGATTGGGCTTAATAAAGAAATTGGCTTTAGGTCCATAGCATTAAGGGCTATTTTTGATTGAAAATTCCACTTGATTAAATATCAAATTTCTGAGATAAGATTTCTAGTAGAAAAAGGCTTGCTGATAAGGCAATCGTTCAGTTGAACTTCGAGTTAGACTTCGTGTATGTGCTGAGTGGTCTGTTTAAGTTTTTTTGACAAATTAGAGTGGAGGTGGTTAAAAAACCAATGTGGAGGATAATGAATAATTAAGTTAGGAATGTAGTACTAGATTCACGTCTTCTTTTAGGGAAGCGGTCGCGATGTATACAGAAGGGCTTTTTTGGAATTAGTTATGCATGCCGAAGTTGTATCGAACTACCGTTGGAGTATGCTCCGCTTTCGCGATTCTCATATCATATGGGTTCACCACATCCTCGATATATTTTATCGTTCCGTGTGTCTATGAAGACAAGTTTGGGCCTAGAGTAGCTCCAGTGTTTGCTTTATAGTGCTGGACTTCGTTCTGTGGTACCGTGTTCTCGCATCTTGTTGTTGCGGATAAAAGCAACGAGTTACTATTTAAGTTTTTATGATAGTGCTGCGTACATAGCAATAGCCTGCCAAATGAATAGAATAAACTTGCTGTATATAAATCTCATATTTAATAGCGTATAATCATTAATATCGTTTAAGAAATTTGCAATTATATCAAACAAGTGGAAAGAAATCATACAGCCCGTTTTGGCTATGGAAAATGGAGAAGCTGCCGTAGGCCAGATACCGTTCCGTAAGCTAGTGAAGCATCTTCAGAAACCAACCGATTATCAGCACAAAGAAAGGGGGAAAGTACGTGTGTAAGGTAATTACTTTCGTATTATTTTGGTGTTTCCGACAATTTTAAGAAAATGTGTTTTGATTATTTTGTATTTGTCATTGTTGAAAGGTTGAATACGTTGTCATGTGTATTGAAAGTTTACTTTATGGTCATACTTGATTAAGTTAGTTTTATAACGTATTCATCCAAGTATTTAGTAGAGTAGTTTCAAAATGTCGTCACCCCTCCATGCGCATATGATTCAAACGCGGCGAAAGTGTTAGTAAAATATGCTACTATTCAACTTATAAATGTAGTTGCTTTATTTACTTCGTGTTGTATTCGTACGTTCAAATCAAGCTCGTGAATTATTTATAAACTGTATGGAATTTATGAAGCGAGAAAAAAAATCAAAAGATTTATTTTTGGATGTTAATAAAATTACATTTTAAAATGTTTTGTCAATTTGTGATTTATTTTACATATTGCTATTAGAATTTTAAATACTTCTACAAAAATGTTTTCCGATCAAACAAGGAGGACCTAACCAAGTTGCACACTGCTGTGAAACATAGTAGTTATTTCAACGTTTGTGTTCTGTCCTCCTATTGGAAGTATTTCAAGTTGTAATATTATAATCACATTGAGAAGCTTCATCCAAGTTTTTATAGTACACATTTACACCTACTATTACTTAATCTAAGAATTATCGAACAAATAATTTTTCATATTTTCTAGTCGGCACAATACACTAATAGTGTGAACTGAATAAATACTTGTCGTATTTGTAGTATTTGACAAATATTTTAATGTAATGGCGCTAATTGATTGATTCCTGTTGTTGGTTCTTAAAAATATATATATTTAGACCTGCGATCAACGATGAGTTTTAAGAATTTACCTATTAGATGATTGCTAAGATTAACAACCAAAAACCTTATCAGAAGTTATCCTTATGTTCTATCTGTTGGGTGTAGTTAAAAGTTTATAAAACGTTGAACTTCATTTTTGCAAATCCTTGATAAAAACGGCTGATGTTGAACAGGTTAGGTTATGTTTACTGACTAAAAAAATTATTTTTATGCAAATATGAATAGGTAATCCAATACATGCCTAAATTGAAATTGTTACAAATGATCATTCAATTACGATATCAATCGTTAAAAAAATCGATAATTAGTAAATTTATTCATTTGTCGTATATTTTTAGGATAATATTTTTGCTACCAAAGTTTCCCGATTCTAACATCGTTTAAGTTTTTCAAACTGTAGAAAATAGCGCCGCGCATCTCGAACGACGTTTTGTAACTACTCTAAGATATATTATACATTTTTTTTACCGTTAAATTTCATAAACCGATATGGGTACCGTTAAACACCATAAATTTACATGTTTGCGTTTTCTATATTCTTTTTTTTTAACTACTGTAATATTCCATTGAATGTTCATCTTTAATTGTTTACAATATATATATATATATATATATATATATATATATATATATATATATATATATATATATCATGTGTGGCGCGAAGAGTTTAAGATTAAATGTAAATATCGAAGCTGTAGTTTTGGATGACGTTGAGTTCAAATATAATATTGTCCTGAATGTGGCACTTCCGGTTATACCGGAAGTGGACGTCAACTTTGTTATTTTAAATGGAACCTAATATTTTTTATTTTATTTTCGAATTCTACATGTAATTCTAGATACAATTTGTGCACAATGTCCTATACCAAAAATGAAGTATTTTCGAGATATTTCGATTTTTTTTTAATTTTGAAAAAATCCTAGTCCTCATTGAATAACGATATCTCCATTAATAACGAAGCTAGTGAAGTGAAATTGTAACCAATAAACAACAAACGCTTGCCCGTTAACTCCATATATCCATCTCATTGATATTTCATACAGGGTGTTTTAAACTTAGCCGCCAACATGCACAATTTAAATCATTTATAAGTTGCTTACTTTAAATAGAACACCCTGTATTTTATTACATTTTCCGCTGTATTGTTTTAAGCCAATTCGTTTGGTATCAGTATTCCCTATACCTAAATCCAACCACTTTTGAGATATTTCATTATCTTAGTTAAAACATAACAACACTTAATTATTTCAACATTAGTAAAGGGTAGGCCATGGCTGTCCAAGATTTAATAATCAGAACGTTAATTGTTTATGTTGTTTTGACAGTCTTCTTTACCAGTTTATATTTCATAGTAAATAATGACAAATGTAGGATTTACTAATGATGATTTTTTAAATCTTATTATTATTTACGGGGAGTGTAATAGAATTGTTGAACGTACTTGCCGTGTTTTTGCACAAAGATATCCAAATCAACCAAATGCAGCTGGTGATATTGTAAGAAGATTGCTTAAAACTGCAGTCAGTTTGGTCAATTTAAGACAAAAATTAATAAAAATAAACCACTAGTGGACAGTGACATGAACGAAATTGATGTTTTGGGTTATTTACGGCCTCTCCAAATACCTCCTTTAGAGATTGTGAGAAAGATCTTATTTTGTCGACGAGAACAATTCATCGCATTTAAAAAAAAACACAAATGGAAACCATTTTCATATCAGTTGGTGCAACACTTACAATTAGGTGATCTTCCTCGAAGGGTAGAATTCTGTGAATGGTTTTTAATAAAGACCCAAGAGGATGAAAACTTCATAAAAAAAGTTATATGGTGTGTTGAAGCAAAGTTTAGCAAAAATGGATTATTTAATTGACATAATTCCCATTTTTGGTGAAATGAAATGAAAATCCACACGTTATTTCCAAGATAGTTGGAGTTTTAATGTTTTTTGTGCAATAAAAGACGATAAAATTTTAGCATTAAAATTTTATGATGAAAATTTAAATGGTACAAGATATTGCCACATTTTAGAAGAAGCCATACGACCAGCATTACATACTTTAAGAAATGGAGAGGTGGCTTCCGCTTGGTATCAGCAAGATGGAGCACCTTCTCACAACTTTGGGCCTGTTGCTCAGCATCTTTACGACATGTTTGATGATCGATGGATTGCCAATCAGGGTCCATTTCGTTGACCAGCTCGCTCTCCTGATTTGGTTCCTCTAGATTTTGGTATTTGGGGTTACATTAAAAATCAGATATTTTCCAAACCTGTTACGACAAGGGAAGAATGATGCAGAGAGTCTTACTTGCTTTTAATTCTAACACTCGACCATATTTCCAGAATTACAAGACATAACTTAATGAAAAGGATTCATAAATGTTTAGAAGTAGATGGTACTAATTTTGAACACTTATTATAAAACTTTATTTGTTTAATATTACATTTAGTTATTTTTGTTTGTAAGTTATCTAATTAAATTAATACAAAATACCTAGTCAACGTTTTTAATGATATCCACAATTAATGATCCTTTCAGGCTATTGGTTACTTTTCAGAATTAATAACTTATGAAAAAATAACAAAATATCACCTTAAATAATGGAAATCATGGCCTACCCTTTACTAATGTTGAAATAAGTGAAGTGAAGTGAAGTGTTGTTATGTTTTAACTAAGATAATGAAATATCTCAAAAGTGGTTGGATTTAGGTATAGGGAATACTGATACCAAACGAATTGGCTTCAAAAATTCAGCGGAAAATGTAATAAAATACAGGGTGTTCTATTTAAAGTAAGCAACCTATAAATGACTTAAATTGTGTATGTTGGCGGCGAAGTTTAAAACACCCTGTATGAAATATCAATGAGATGGATATATGTAGTTAACGGGCAAACTCTTGTTATTTATTGGTTACAATATCATGTTATTAATGGAGATATCGTTATTCAATGTGGACTAGGATTTTTTCAAAATTAAAAAAAAAATTGAAATATCTCGAAGATACTTCATTTTTGGTATAGGACGTGGCGCACAAATTTTATCTAGAATTTCATGTAGAATTCGAAAATAAAATAAAAAATATTAGGTTCCATTTAAAATAACAAAGGTGACTCTACTTCCGGTATAACCGGAAGTGCCACATTCAGGACAATATTATACTCAGCGTCATCCAAAACCTACTGTTTCGTAATTTCAGATTTTTAACATAACTGTATCCGCCATTACTTTTAATCAAAACTCTTCGCGCCACACCCTGTATATATATATATATATATATATATTTAGTGTTAATGAATTTGGTATTATTTTCTGTGCAGTATACGAGCAATGTAACCCCGTTTCTTTGTGCATTTAGTTATTTACGATCAATCACAATTTAAGATGAGTTATTTTGGCGGCCATTCAAGTTATCGAAAGATTTTATTTAATTAACGGAAATTGTCGAATTACAGATTTACAGTGACGACGATTAAATATTTCCTTCGTTTTTTTTATAACTGTAACGTAATGATTTTGAGAGGAATTGTTTATAAGAAATTTACTCATATTGAATGGTTGATATAATTTCATTGTAAGTCATGTTCAGATAGATATAACGTAAGATAAATGTAAATTAAATCGGCCGTTGCCCAGTTACTGTTTGATTTTGCCCATACGAGGGTAGTGGGATAAGTCGCCAATGTTTGTTGAAGTATTTTTATAGGAATCATCCATCGACCGAAGACACCGTAGTGCATGATTTGCCATACAGGTAAGCAAATTTGTCTTATTTGTTGTGGTAAGGTTGTATTTTGATTTAGGTATTAAATCCCGATATCGACGTTTAATAAATTTTAGGATTTCATAGATTTGTGATCTCGTTTGATTAACTTTGTGTGACGTATTTTTTTTGTGTTTTAACTTGAAGAATTAATTGTCGTATTTTCAGTTAGATTTTCAGTAGATTTATCGAAATATTTAGTGAGTTTTAGGTTTTATTTCGCATTTTGCGGCTTTTATAGTTAGAGCTTAAGATTTTATTGAAGTTTAGGTGAACCGGGCGTTAATTTATTTTTGGAGTAGACTTTGTAGAAGTAGTATACATGATTTTAAGAGGTGGCGCCTTTTTGACTTTATCTACCGGTTTTGATGAGTTTTGGAGTTGCTACGAGTGCCTTTTAAGATCTTTAAGTAAGAACCCCGCCTACACCACCTAGCTATGCCGTGGCACAAATTGCCTTTACGGGCTGGATGCTCTAGTGAGTATTTAGCCTATAACAACGGAAATACATACAAAAAAACTATTATAACTATAGTAATATTTAATACAATAGAAAGCATTCAATAAAACATACATACATATATGTACACACATTATACTTACGTACATGAACTACATACATTATTTACGTGAAAAACTATAAATGAAGTTTCTATTTATATTTTTGTGTATATTAGTTCAAATTATTACATTTTGAAAGCCTTGATTTTCTTTTTACTCATGTGCCGAAACTTTAAGAGCATCTAAATTTTTTTGCTAAATTTTTATTATACACTTTCTCAAATTTCGAACTTCTTCCCTTGCTTATTAAATTTACTTGTTTTACCCAAAAGGATATGATACACCGTATAATTAATTTTTATCTTCATTTAATATATTTCCTGGAGTACAGTTTCTGGTGCAAGAGAAGTACCTAAAACCAAAATGTATGTATTATTTTATGTAATTTCAATGCGTAGTAACATTTAAGTTTAAAATTTATTGGTATTAGCATGTCAAGGTTAGAACTCAACTATCCAAGCTTAGCAACTTCGGTTTCAATTTTGACACTGTACAATTATTACAACATTCATATCTTAGTATGCTTAGGTAGTATTACGAGGTCTATCCTTTTACGGCATATTTCCAAATCATTTCTTGGAAATCGATGCCTTTTCACAACAGGGTTATAAAAAAATATGCTTATGCACGAAATATTTACACACTAAAACTGACTTATATTATTAGATACAACGAATAAACCGTGAAATTTTGAAGATGTATTATAGATTAGCATATGGTTAGCATAAAATGAGCGTATTACAATGATCGCGTAACACCGTGCGTCAAAGGTCACCGAAGTCGTAGTACAGCGCTAATGTGAGTGATAAAAAAACTATCAACTCAATTCCACTTCTTCCCACTTAAGTTACCTTTATATTCTTTTATGTCATGTGACAAGATTCCAAAGAATACTTCGCCACCATAAATATAAACCATATAAATTTAGGCTTGTTCAACATCTACATCCTGGCGACGCGGAACGTAGGTTAATATTTTGCAATTGGTACTTAAACATGTTAAATATAGTACCCAACTTGGGAACAAAAATCATATGGTCCGATCAGGCACATTTTAGCAATTCAGGTATTTTAAACAGGCACAATAGCAGATTCTGGTCTCAATAAAATCAACACCAAATGATTCCCCCAAAGATAACAAGGACGATTTGGACTAAACGTTTCCTGCTTTATATTAGGATCAAAAATAAAATTTTATATTTTCGAAGGGAGATTATACACTCCTAGATATTTGAACATTTTAAAAATGGTTGTGCCTGAATTAATAGATGACATTCCTTTAGCTCGCTTGAACCAAATTCATTTTCAACAGGATGGAGCACCATCTCACAATGTGCAAATTATACGCCTGTTTTTAGAAAACAATTTTGGTAATAGATGGGTTGACACTAATGGGACGATAAGATGGCCTCCTAGGTCTCCGGTTGTCAGTCTTAGATTTCTTTTTATGAGGTTACTTGCAAAATAAAATATACCAAACTCAACATGATAACATTTAACGTTTAACAAATGCAGTTAGAGAAGCTTTCAGACATTGACAAGATCAGATATTGTGCTTAATGCTATAGAACGAATTGGAATAGTGTGTGAAGCATGTATAAGACGGAATGGTCATCAGTACGAACATCACTTTTAGTAATTTATATTAGGCTTGTAAAGTTGTAGGTATTATGTTTAGTTTTTAATTTTGTCTTTCTGCATAAAACTTCATATCATCAAAATGTTAAAGTAACGTAACATATCTGATTTGGCATAATGTCAGTATCGTAGCAGCAATTTTATTATATCTGGAACTATTCCTGATGCTGCTGTGTCGGAAATGAGAACTCTTCATTTTTTACATGGTACTCCATAACAGTACCAGCAGCGATTTTGGGCGGATGGGCGCTGTCTTGGATTTTTTCATGGTGTAAAACTTTCTAAATTGAATAAAGTACCATGTTGTAACTTTTCGTCTACAGTCACAGGATTATCAACTTCCGTCGAAACGTCTTGGCTGTTTTCTGCTTCACTAACACGATAATCATCTGTTTGGTGTCTTATTTCGACCTCAATATTAGTCGTGGTCTTCCTGTTCTCAAAAATGGTTTCAAAAAGCTTAACTGTTCGAAAAATTTAACTTTTTTTACCTTTTGGCCACTGACTGAGGAACAAAAAATCAGTTGTGTTTTCTATTATTTCATTAACAGAAATTGTGTTAACAATATAAATTTTCTGTAACGAATTAGCAAAAGCCTTGGAAAAAGTTTGTCCCCGATCGTGTATTATATCCAAATATTTTCTAAAAATAGGGCAAAAATTCAGGGAGTTATTCACTGAGTTATTTTAAGAATCTTTTCCCCTTTGATAATTTTCGAAAAACCGCTTTGTTTTTGGTTTACCGGACCAAATGTCCTGTATTATAATCTTTTATCTCAGAATTTGCTTACTCCCAGGTATTTGAGGCAATGGAGATACACTAAAGACAATTTCGTTTAGCTATCGCATGGGATACAGCACAGTTCAGAAACGTGCAAACTTATTTATGTAAATTTGAAGAACGAGTTGATGCCGTCTCCGACTGAAGAAATGTAAAATTTTCTAACTGTATAGGAGCTATTGATGGAAAACACATTACTATACAGGCTCCTCCAAACAGCGGATCACTGTTTTTAGTTACAAAAAAACATTCTCAATAATTTTGTTGGCTCTTGTAGACGCTTTAACTTTATTGCTGTTGATATTGGTGCATATGGCAATAATAGTGATGGAGGAGTTTTTAGGCATAGGACTTCAACATGACTCATTGAATGTTCTTATCAAACCAAGTATCAATATTGAAGATTCACACATTATTTTAGGGGACGAAGCATTTCCTCTTAAATACTACTTGATGCTACCTTATCCAGGGGATAATTTGGATATCATCATGTAGATTACATAATTTGGCCCACTTGGTTACTGCATAATTTCACTAAAAAATACTATAGAAATACGTATAATTGCGTTCAGTAGGTAGGTTTGAGTAGTTCAGATCAAACATTACAAAATTTACATTTGCAAGGAGGGAACACAACGACAGATGCATTTTCTGTTAGAATTTCTGATGCTGGGTCGCTCCCTTGGTTATCAAATGTTTAATAGTAAATAATGTTAATAATAAAATAATATATATACCAGTTTTTTTTTACTCCAGATCGGATTTTTTAATTCTGTGTCCATATATTTTGGATGTGCCAGGTCGCATAATGGATGATATTGGCGCACTTACATTATTACTTCTTTTTATCATGTTCAGCGCCAAATAAACAAGAAATCTTTGAATTAAAAATTACTAAACTAAAAAAAACGGCCGTGAAAACGAAAAAATATTGTCAGCAAATATTCTAAATTTTACGGTCCGGTCACTGCGACAGCACTGTTTGCACTGGTACTGTCAAGGGCGGGACCAGTGTGAACAGTACCGTTATAATTCCTAGATTAATATTTTTAGCCATGTCATTGAGTAATACTTACTCAATGGCCATGTCGGTTTGAGTACGTGCCGGATACGGCACTGTTGTGTATTTGACGGCTCGGACTATTAACACTTAAGGTCCAAAAACGCTGTTTACGCCCAAAATATATAGAAAATGTTATGCAAGAGCGTTTCAATGACGATTTATCATAGTAATAAATATGTATTCAATTCTTTCTTTTCATCCTCTGTGAGCAGATTATTATAAATGTTATTTTAAGTTGCATGAATTTTATATCTCGATATTATCAAAACTTGCCCTGTATAATAATCTACAAAATAATTTGTATTTGTTATAGAGAAAATATTTATTGTTGTTGTGACTAGTAAGATGAGAAAACAATAATCTGTATACATTCGGTCGCGTTACCATAAAGTTCATTGGTAGACCTGGATCCTTAAAATATCAAGACCACCCGTTATGAAAGGAATGACCCTTTCAAGTGCATTGTGTTTGACAGCGCCTTAATGCGTTTTCGGTCTTTTACTTATTGTACATTACAAGATGAGTATATTTATAGAACATAGTGATTTCTATAGAAATTATTCTTCTTAATTATTAATAAGTAATTACTGTAATGTACAAATTCTTTTCTCGAGTATCTATTAATAAATTTTTATTGGGAACCACTGTATTATTTTAACAACAGAAAACGAAAGTATGTTCTGTAAATATGTAAAATCCTTAAATTAATTATTTAATTATGCTCTTGTTTTGATTGAAAATTTTCCTGTTCATTACAATAATTAATTGTTTCCCCTTCTTCCGTTGTTAGAAATTATTAACTTCTTTCCTGAAGTCGTGTTCGACTTCGACTTCTTTCCTGATTTCTATTCCGACCTAGTTTGAATCAGAAATCGTTATTTCTATCTGCCGGGGTAAGTAATAAAATTTTCCGATCAGATTCACCAGCCCAGTTTTCCATTAAAATATTTCTTTTTTGCCTTTTATTAATCGACCCCGTCTGCAAAACACCACCATACCTGTACACTTACTCGGGTGTATTCTCAGCGTAAACAGATACATCCTAGTACACAAATACCTACTCTCTGCTTTTAGGTTGTCGCCTGAAAACTACTGAGAATTCTCGGGAATGTCCACAAGGTGTACGCCTGTGTCGGCATTTTCCTACCTTTGCCTGTCTGAAAGGTGTACGCCTGTTCTATTTAGCGTCTTTCTAATTAACCAAAGGGCGTACGCCCGTTTGATTAATTAACCTATTCTACCGCCAAGTACCTAACATACACACAAACGAGCTGGGTGACTAGCCAAACCTGCCCACAGACAATCACATGATAATCTCCAGAAAATCCCGTTTCTGTAAGATAATTACGTGATCGTAAATCAATCCAGTATTCCAGCCATTAAATACGAACATCCTGCGTTCTTATCCAGAATACTTAATAAAGTATTACCACCTGCTTCTTAAAGGGGTAATTAAATTCCCTTAATTTAAACCTATTTCTATAAAATAGAAATTCCGACCTAATTCTCAAAAGTATTGCCGTTCCTGTACATATTCTTTAAAGCGATAAAAATAAATCGCAAATAGAAAATAAAATATAAAACCTTTAATTATAAACCGATTCTTGTGTAGTTTACATTTTCTATAATTTACGACCCTGCTGTTTCATATTACATTCTTCTTGCATAATTAAAATAATTATAGCAAAATCCAAAAGTTAAAGTAGAAGTTCCGTGAACAAAAACGCTACTTTATTTTATTATAAACGAAAATCGAGGGAGCACAGGTTGACCTAATAAACTAAATTCGTTCCATAGAAAATAAAAGAGTCGTTGACCTCGTTATCCGTCTCTATTGTGTTCTTCTCGGAATAAATTTATATAAATTTTCTTCGTATATTCAGATGTCAACTACTTTAGTCATTAACGTAAGTTCTTAGGATTTAGAGTAAAAACAAAATGTTTCGATTTAAATTTCCTGTAGTAATTAATATCTGATTTACGTTAATACTTTAATTACCCGAAAATATAAAGAGGATTACGTGATAAATTACTAAACATCAGACTACATATTTTGAATAACAAAATAATATTAGAATATTTTCTCATCTTGCTTTATTATCAATTATCGAATCCACAGAGATTAAGCACCCGACAGAAAGTTCCTAAGCCGGACCGCAGCCGTTCGGGCCAGTACAGGTAGCGACCATCTGGAGGGTCCGTCCTTCTATTATTATTATTCAATTGTTAATGTTTTGTCTATGAAGTTAATTAAAAACGTTTGGTTGTACAATCATGTATAATCGATATTGTACAAGGTTTTTTTTTATGATTGTGGACCTGAACAGGCTAAAATTGACCTATCGTGCTAAAGCACTCAGGAACACTTAGCAGGATGGATATATAGAGGGATAATGAATTGGCAATAGATGCCTATGAACTGCTACCTTAAATTTTCTCATATCATAAGTGAGAGGAAAGCAGGAACTAGGGAAATCATTCCAGAGTTTAGAAGCCGTGTAGAAAAATGTGGATTGCGCCCGTTTGGTACGACAAGTGGAGATTTGTACTGTATACTGATGATGTGAATGAGCGACTGAGTGTTTCTCCAAAGATAGCCCGAGATGGTATCAAAGAATATAATTGCAGCACAAGAGCCATTGTAATAACGATAATACAAAGAAAGAACTGAAACCATCCTTCTATGCTCAAGGGACTGTATGTGAGAAGTTAAAGACGGGTCATTTATAAGCCTAATCGCTCTCTTTTGAATACGATCAACGATATTGAGAGCGTATTGGGGAGCACTAACCCAGCGGTGAGAATTACATTCCAGACGTGGCCGAATTTCGGCCTTATGCAGCAGAAGGAGTTGTCGAGAGGTAAAGTACTGCTTAGATCTGTACAAAAAGCCTATTTTACGAGCAGCTGTTTTGGTAGCTGACAGAAGATGGTCAACTCATGAGACATTTGAAGATACAGTCATACCCAACAGAGTAATAGAGTCTGAAAACTTAAGAACTGAGCCATTCATACTTACAACAGGAAATGATCGATCTTTTTGGCTGACACAAGGAACACTGAGTTTTGTTAGCATTAAATTTAACTAGATTATTGCTTCCCATTCGAGAATACGTTGAATGTTTTGTTGATTGAATTTGCCATTTCAGCTTTGATTTCTTGATTTGACATAGAATGTGGATTATCACTATGAGTAGACTGAGATGAACTACTGTGAAGAGTGCTATCGTCAGCAAAGCAATGGATGGGGTTAGTTGTTGAAGAAATAAGGTCATTTATGTACAGTAGAAAAGTGTAGGCGCTATAACGGATCCCTGTGGTACTCCCGTGTTAATGCTAACTTCTTTTGAAAAAAATCCATCAACTACGACACGTATTCGTCTTTTATCAAGGAAACTAGAAACCCAGTTGATGAGCGTATCATTTAACCCAAACGAGGTGAGTTTGGCAAGTAAACACTTATGCCAAACTTGGTCAAATGCCTTTGAGATATCTAAAGCGACTACAACTGTTTCACCGGACTGCTCTACTGTATTGTTCCAAACTTGGTCACATATGAAAGATCACCTGTTGAACGACTTTGCCTAAACCCATATTGGTGGTCACTAAGGAGTTTGTTAGTTTCAAGGAACGTGAGCAGTTGCTGATTGATGGCTTTTTCCATGATTTTAGACAAAATGGAAGTGATGGCAATTGGTCGGTAATTTGAGGATCGGTCTTATCACCTTTTTGGGAATAGGTTGAACATTTGCTAACTTCCATGATGAAGGGAATTCAGAAGACATAGAGATCGTATAGAGCTTAGATAGGACTGGTACTAGTTCGGGGAACATTTCTTTAAGACAATAGCTGGGCTACCGTCTGGGCCAGTCGCCTTATTGTGATCAAGCCTACTGATGATCGATTCCAAGAGCTCCTACCGAAAATGAATCGGTTTCATAGCGTATGAAGAAGAGTTGACTAGGGGCACATCTTTTTCAGAATCATTGAGACACGAGTTTGATGCAAACAAATCCACAAAAGATTGGCTTTGTCTACAGAATCAGCAACTACCGATCCGTCAATAGATGTCAGGGGAAATGAAGATGTTCCAAAGTTTTTACTAATGGCTTTAGCTAAAGACCAAAATTTACGACTGCCTAAAGGAGATGTAGCTAGTTCATTGCATTTTCGTTGTTCGAACAACTTTTTAGTTTTAGTGATGATACTTTTGCAGATATTTCTAGCACCAACGTATTCTACATGACTGTCGACCGATTTATTAGATTTCCATTTAATGTAATATTTATTTTTTAAAGATATTGCATCAACAAAAGCCTTATTGAACCAGGGTTGGGAACGTGAATGACCTGTACGGTACTGTTTTTTGGGAATGTATAACTCCGTTCCCATGAGGATGACTTCAGATACTGAAAGAGGAATGTCCGAAGAAGAGGACTACTTCAAACAATATTCACGCCATGGAAAGGTTGCAAAGAAATTTCGTAAATCACTCCATCGAGCTGACTTAAAACACCACAAGGTTCTATCGGTTTTGCGAACAACAGTGGAATTAGGTACAGTAGAAATGATTTCTATTAGACAACGGTCGGAAAGACCTAAAGGTGAAAGAACGGAAGTTTTATAAACAAGAGGTTTTGATGTAAGAAGGAGATCTAGAAGATGTGGAGTATGGTTAGGGTTATCAGGGATTCTTGTGGGTTCAAAAATCATTTGTGTGAGATCACATGAAATAGCAAATGTTTCTGCACTATCACCAGCAGGATTTGTAGTAGATGAAAACTGAAGCCAATTAGTGTTATGAACATTGAAATCGCCTACAATTGAGATATCGCAAGATGGAAACTGAGATAGGAGATAGTCAACTTTCATACTAAGGTAATCGAAGAAGTCTTGAAAGTTACTGTCATTAGGAGACCTATAAATGCAACAGTAGAATTTCACAAAATTAGGACCAGAATGTTTAAACCAAATCACGTCAAAATTTTTATTTTCTAAGGAAGAAACCCTCTTGCAAGCAATTCTGTCCTTGATGTACGCACATACATCTCCTTTATATCGAAAGTTAGAGTGAAGGTGGTATTGAGGAAATTGCAAGTCGGGTGACTCGGAGCTTTCAGAGGAGACTTGTGTTTCAGATAGAAACAAAATATCAGGTTGTAATTGTTCAAGATGTTGGTGAATAGCATTAAGATTAGACCTGATACCGCGGAAAAGTTGATACCTTCGATGACCGTGGTCGCTTGGGCCCTGCTCTCCGGACATCCGAATGGGGCAGGATTTTACGTCCGGAATTTATTACCCTAGAAACCACAGCCATCTTATTTTTTAATTTGGGACTTTTAATCCGATAGGAAGACAGTGAGGGCGAGAAGGAAGAATAAGGATGAGAATAGATTAAGGATGAAGGAAAAGGTAACCGGCAGCCCTTAACGAGCTCAGAAAATCGGAGACCCAATATTAAGGAGCCTATGATAAGGGTGGTGGTACCTCCCCGGCTGGCATGGAGTATACGTGCTTGCCACCTTATATAGCTTAGCTAAATTTCATGTTCTGATTGGCTTAAAATCATGAAAGAAAGTAATAAAAGTTTTGATTGATGGATAATTATGCGTTATCGAAATGCTACTAGGTAGCATAGCCAAACTGATGTTTTGATGGGTTTAAAATCATACGAAAAAGATGATTAGTGGCAATACACTGACAGTAATGCAGTAATAGTTATCTATAAATATTTGACTAGACCACGAAAGCGTTTTGTTTTGGAAAGATCATGAAAGCTAAAATGTGGACATTTATCTGTCAAAATCTCGACTGCTGAAGACTGGAGAGCTCTAATCTTTGATAAGCGTCCACATTTTAGCTAGAATGGTCTTTTTTACAAACAAAAAGCTTGAATGTGACTAGCCTACTACCCAACAACAATATTTATAAAGAAAATGCTATTCAAATAAATATCTGACATTTACCGGTATTATACTATCATTGTAAAGTTAGTCCTAATGGTTTAGTTCGTACACATGGCTTTATTTTGTTTACGTTGTTTTTGTTTTGCCAGAGTTTAAAATATTAAGAGATTTGATTGTTTTAATTTTCTGAAAGATATAGCCATCTGAACACAATCTAAGCAAATTTGAAAGTGGATAATTCACTTATGCTTATAGTTTTATTATTACTAAACGAGTCATCTTTAAGTAGGTGTAGTCGAAGGAAGCCGACGGTTACAAAATTACCAGTTGTGAATTTACGGTGCAAACCTAAATAAATGCGTGCTTCCAAGTTTTTTTGTAAACAATAACTGTTGAAATCTATTTTTTTTCTGTAATTCTGTACATAATATTTGTGTAACTAATAGCTATTGAATCTAACTACTACAAACCATAACTGTATGTGCAAGCAAACTTTGTCAGTGTATTAATTTCAATTGCAGTAAGCTCTATAGCTGGAATTCCTTTAAGTACATGTGTTTAAAACGCCTGTGGAATTTTTCAGGTGTGTGAAAGATTAATTCTTTTATTTACTCGAAAAATTATGACTGTCAGTTTTGTATTATATTGTATTATTGTCCAAGGTGCTCATTACAATTGTTAATTAGTAAAGAACTATTTCAATTTATTTGAAGACAAATACATTTGTTTGATTAGCATTAGCAACTCATTTTTAATGAACTTCTATCTCGTTTGACATTCTAAGTTTGAGTTAGTTGTACTACCGTGTTAAACATAATAAAAACATAATACGCACTTTGTTAGTGTAGCATTAATGATACTTTTCCCTTCACAGTATCTTCTCTAAAATCTAAATAACCTATCTGCAAAAGTTTCCTTCACATAACGTTTGAACCAATGTACAATCTGTTGGTCAGAGTAATATTCTTCCATCTTAGCAATTTGATATCATCAAATTTTTTAACTTTCTCTGAAACCCTGAACTTATACGTAACTCTTTGTCCTACACCCTTTTACCTTCAAATTTACGTATACGTGTAGGTATAATTTTTCTTTGACATCGTTAAATCTACTTATTACCTAATTTTACGACGTTTGGCAAAGCTTATCCGCGATCAATAATGATGTCTGTTATTCACGCATCAATTTTGAAGAAGAAATGTTAAAAAACATTGTCGAGATGGACCCGAACAAATTATAGTTTCAGGGTTTTGAACTCATTTTGGGAACAATAATTGTTTTAATGGGGAGGTCAATATTATGATTTTATGTTGTTAGTTATTTAAGGCCAAGGAAGCCGAGAAATAGTGGTGTTTGTAACAAGAGAAACAGTGACCATTGTCTTCATCCTTAAACCGCCTAACGTTCGAACTACTGTAATAATTATAATTATAGAATTAACTTCATCATCAATCGTTTTGGCCCTGGAAGTATCCACCACTAGGCTGATCCAGGACCGCGTCCACAACCGATTTGTCTAAGGCTAATTGAAAATCACCCTTACTCGTTGAGACTCGCCACAAACACTTCTAGTGACGCCAGAGATGTGCAACCGTTTCTGAATAACATAATAAAATAAGTTATAAACGTTTCCGTCAACAAATTTTTTTTTCAGGCGCGAGTTGTTAATTTGTGTAGTGTACGAGAATAATTACACGCTTCCTGTGTAATCCGCCCTAACCGTTATAATTTTATACTGAAATTTTCGACATTACCAACGCGTAATTAAAGTCTTTGGCTAACGCGTTTTTAGTTGCTTTATTCAAATTGTATCTGGATACGTTGAATACTAGTTTTTCCATTCGGTTGTATCGTAATCTTACGTGGTCTTTGTTGAATTTTCAACCCCTCAAATTTGTAGATCTGCTTTGTTCTAGTAAACGGGTCTCTGCTCTGAATTACGTGGTCTGCTCCTGATGCTACATATTGCAGGATGCATTTTGATACTTAAAATTAAATATCCATTCGCACAACGTTGGTGATGTTTAAAGAGCTACTGGTGTCCTGGGTGGATTCTCGCAAGAAAAATTGGCTAGCTCTCCGTAAATCATTTCTAACCTTGTCGTTTCTTTTATGAATGTTAATCCCATGCATTTCGGTATTATGTCTTCGTCTGGAGATCGTTTCAAAAAAGAGGGGTTGCAGAGCAGCCAGATGCTAGTTATTCGCAGTTTCTCGAGTCGTTTCCCCATAGATGTGAAGTATATTCACCTTGAAGTTTGCTTTGATGTTTTTCCCCGTTGCAGTTTCTACATTCCGTTGAATTTTAAAAGAATCGCTGGCTTGACGACGAGTCGGTCAAATCACACCAGCCTTGATCAAGTCTCGTTTTAGACCTCATTACTCGAACAAAACTCCCTAGTGCTGCTGGTACAGCTTCTGTTTGTATTTGTGTATGTAGCTGTCAACATAGAGGTCATTATTGTGGACAGGCCATACGATATTCAATGTTTTTTGGAAACATAATTATTAAACACGATTTGATCAACAAAGGTTTATTTTAATTAAGGTAAAACTATTTTAGCTTATTTATTACGATTTTGTTCCATATTAAACGCCTTGTTCAGTTGAAAAACGTTGACATTCAATGTTCACCTTTTTCATAACATCCAATGTAAAAGCGACGTCTGTGATTGAGTCGGTCGTGCTCTCCTTGTTTCAAAAACCATTTTGTTTGGTGGTCACCATTTGATCTATATTCATGTATTCCCTTATTTTAATAAACGTAACCTTCTCTATAATTTATGAAAAGGATGGAAAGATCGATATACCTCTATAATATTGTCAGATTATCATTACTGTTTTTCTTTAAATATAGTGATAATGTTTGTTACACCAAGAAAATTATTAAATTTGAAACAAATTCTGGATTAACTTTATTAACGGTACCACACTATGATCAATGTAGGACAAAACAATAAATATATGCTACCCACATAAATAATAAAATACTTATCTTCTTTGGGATTTTTTTAATGGTGTACTTTAAATTATACAATCTAAATATTTTAATTTTTCAAATTTGACAAAATTGTTTACTACATCTTTAACAATTTTTAACAAACATTACTACTGACGAAGATAACTGTAAGTGTTATCGAAACGTTTAGATTGTATAATTTAAAGTACACCATTAAAAATCCCAAAAAAGATAAGTATTTTATTATGAGTGTTAATGGTGAAAGTTTACATTTTCATACCCACATAAATATCTAAATTTACTGGATTTGATCGATTTAATTAAATCCCCAGTTTCAATAAAGCAAACCGGTTTGAGACAATAATCTTCAACACACCCTGCAGTACATATTACTGTCCAAATCACCTGCTATAACAAATAGAAAATTTAAGGTTAAGTGATAAGGTATATTAAAGAGGTAAGTTGCACCACGGTCTAGCTCAGCAAGGTACAATACTTACGAAACTTATTGTAGTTAAGAACTCTTTTTGACATGTGTGAGGGAGGCAGAAACGTGTCCATAGATATAATCAGTAATGAATTTTTTTCGTGTTCGTGTTTGTGTTCGCGTTCGTGTTAGTGTTCGTGTTCGTGTTCTTGTTCGTGTTCGTGTTCGTATTCGTGTTGGTATTCGTGTTTGTGTTCGTATTCGTGTTCGTGTTGGTGTTCGTGGCCGTGTTCGTGCCCGTGTTCTTGTTCGTGTTCGTGTTTGTGATCGTGTTCGTGCTCGTGTTCCTGTTTGTGCTCGTGTTCGTGTTGATGTTCGTGTTCGTGTTCGTGTTCACGTTCGTGCCCATGCTCGTATTAGTATCGTGTCGTGTTCGTGTTCGTGTTCGTGCTTGTGCTCGTGTTTGTGTTCGTGTCCCTGTTAGTGTTAGCGTTCGTGTTCGTGTTCGTGTTCGTGTTCGTGTTCGTGTTCGTGTTCGTGTTCGTGTTCGTTTTCGTATTCGTATTCGTGTTCTTGTTCGTGTTGGTATTTGTGTTCGTGTTAGTGTTCGTATTCGTGTTATTGTTCGTGTTAGTATTCGTGTTTGTGTTCGTATTCGTGTTCGTGTTGGTGTTCGTGCTCGTATTCGTGCCCATGCTCGTATTAGTGTCGTTTCGTGCTTGTGTTCGTATTCGTGTTCGTGTTCGTGTTCGTGTTCCTGTACGTGTTCGCGTTCGTGTTCGTGGTCGTGCTCGTGCTCGTATTAGTCTCCGTGTCGTGTTTGTGCCGTGTTATTATTTGTGTTCGTGTTCGTGTTTGTGTTCGTGATCGTGTTCGTGTTCGTGACCGTGTTCGTGTTCATATTAGTGTCCGTGTCATGTTCGTGTTGGTATTTGTGTTCGTGTTCGTGTTTGAGTTCGTGTTCGTGTTCGTGTTCGTGTAAGCGTTAGTGTTCGTGTTCGTATTCGTGTTTGTGCTCGTGCTCGTATTAGTGTCTGTGTCGTGTTCGTGTGCGTGTCGTGTTTGTGTTCGAGTTATTGTTTGTGTTCGTGGTCGTGTTTGTGTTTGTGTTTGTGATCGAGTTCATGGTCCTGACCGTGTTCGTGCTCGTATTAGTGTCCGTGTTTGTGTTTGTGTTCGTGCTTGTGTTCGTGTTCGAGTTTGTGTTCCTGTTCGTAACATACTAAACGCAACGGTAGAAGAAAGGGAAATGCAGTCGCGTTGAGATGCTAACAAAACAAAATTGATGTGGCTATAATACCCCTTATAGACCCTAACTATGTACAGCGACGTTCGTAATTACGTACACTAAAGACATAATGTCGATATATACGAAAATTTAATTATTGAAAGAAAAAAGATTCTAACGTATTGTAATTATATTTATCAATAATAACACAACCTCGAAACTAAAATTAAATTACCGACAGCCACGAATTGGCACATTACACTGCATGTCTAGATCCGATGAACTTTTTTGCAACCTTTTAGAAATGAACACTAAACAATATAGCACAATTCGTGGTAACTTATTATCTCTAATTTTTAATTTAGAAATTGATGGTTTGCCACATAACTTAGTTGTAATCATCTTAGGATATGATTAATCGTGTTTGCTTTTACAACTGTAAATTAGTGATGTTACATTATTTATAAATCTACCTCATTGATGTGCGTATCCGTGTGCACGTAAATGGGCATGTACTTTAACGCGTCCGTGAGAGTTTCACGTGTACGTGCGCGTGAATGTGTGGACGTTCGTGTTCGTGTTTGTGTTTGTGTTCGTGTTTGTGTTCGTGTTGTGATCGTATTCGTGATCATCTTCGTATTAGTGTCGGTGTAGGGTCCGTGTTCGTATTTGTGTTAGTGGTAGTGTTCTTGTTCTTGTTCGTGTTCGTCTTCGTATTCGTGCTTGTGTTCGAGTCCGTGTTCGAGTTCGTATTCGATTTTGTGTTCGTGTTCGTGTTCGTGTTCGTGTTCGTGGTCTTGTTGGTGATCGTGTTCGTGTTTGTGTTCGTGTATGTGTTCGTGTTCGTGTTCGTGTTGGTGTTCGTGTTGGTGTTCGTGTTTGTGTTCGTGTTAGTCTACGTGTTCGCATTCACCTTCGTGTTCGCGTTCACGTTCGCTTTCGCTATCGTGTTCGTGTACGTGTTCGTTTTCGTGTTCGTGTTCGTGTGGGTCTTAGTGCTCGTGTTTGTGTTTGTGTTCGGGTTCGTGCTCGTGCTCGTATTGTTTCCGTGACTTGTTTGAGTATGTGTTCATGTTCGTGTTCGTGTTCGTGTTCGTGATTGTGTTCGTGTTTGTTTTCGTGTATGTGTTCGTGTTCGTCTTCGTATTCGTGCTTGTGTTCGAGTTCGTGTTCGAGTTCGTGGTCGTGTTTGTGTTCGCGTTCGTGTTCGTGGTCTGTTCGTGGTCGTGTTCGTGTTTGTGTTCGTGTATGTGTTCGTGTTCGTGTTCGTGTTGGTGTTCGTGTTGGTGTTCGTGTTTGTGTTCGTGTTAGTCTACGTGTTCGCATTCACTTCGTGTTCGCGTTCGTTCGCTTTCGTATCGTGTTCGTGTACGTGTTCGTTTTCGTGTTTCGTGTTCGTGTGGGTCTTAGTGTTCGTGTTTGTGTTTGTGTTCGTGTTCGTGCTCGTGCTCGTATTGTTTCCGTGACTTGTTTGAGTATGTGTTCATGTTCGTGTTCGTGTTCGTGTTCGTGATTGTGTTCGTGTTTGTTTTCGTGTATGTGTTCGTGTTCGTCTTCGTATTCGTGTTGTGTTCGAGTCCGTGTTCGAGTTCGTATTCGTTTTGTGTTCGTGTTCGTTGTTCGTGTCTTGTTGGTGATCGTGTTCGTGTTTGTGTTCGTGTATGTGTTTCGTGTTCGTGTTCGTGTTGGTGTTCGTGTTGGTGTTCGTGTTTGTGTTCGTGTTAGTCTACGTGTTCGCATTCATTCGTGTTCGCGTTCACGTTCGTTTCGTTCGTGTTCGTGTCGTGTTCGTTTTCGTGTTCGTGTTCGTGTGTCTTAGTGTTCGTGTTTGTGTTTGTGTTCGTGTTCGTGCTCGTGTCGTATTGTTTCGTGACTTGTTTAGTTGTGTTCGTGTTCGTGTTCGTGTTCGTGTTCGTGTTGTGTTCGTGTTTGTTTTCGTGTATGTGTTCGTGTTCGTCTTCGTATTCGTGCTTGTGTTCGAGTTCGTGTTCGAGTTCGTATGGTCGTGTTTGTGTTCGGTTCGTGTTCGTGTTCGTGGTCGTGTTCGTGTTTGTGTTCGTGTTCGTGTTCGTGTTCGTGTTCGTGTCTTGTTCGTGTTCGTGTTGTGTATTCTTTTGTGTTTGTGTTCGTGTTCGTGTTCTTGTTCGTGCTACGTGTTCGTATTAGTTCCTGTCGTGTTCGTGTTAGTGCTCGCTGTTCGTGTTCGTGTTCTGTACGTGTTCGTGTTCGTGTTCGTGTTCGTGTGTCTGTTCGTGTTTGTGTTCGTGTTTCGTGTTCGTGTTCGTCGTCTCGTATTCGTGTTCGTTCGTGTTTGTGTTCGTGTTCGTGTTCGTGTTTCGTATTCGTGTTCGTGATTCGTGTTCGTATTCGTTTTCGTGTTCGTGTTGTGTTCGTGTTCGCGTGTTCGTGATCGAGTTCGTTTTGCTTTCGTGTTCACGTGTGTTCGTGTACGTGTTTGTTGTTCGTGTTCGTGTTCGTGTCCGTGTTCGTGTCCGTATTCGTGTTCGTGTTCGTGTGTTGTGTTCGTGTTCTGTTTGTGTTCGTGTTCGTATGTCGTGTCGTTTGTGTTCGTGCCTTGTTCGTGTTCGTGTCGTCGTTTTCGTGTTCGTGTTCGTGTTCGTGTCCGTTTTCGTGTTCGTGTTCGTGTCCGTCTTTGTGTTCGTTTTTCGTGTTTGGTTCGTGTTCGTGTTCATATTGTGTTGGTGTTCGTGTTGTGTTAGTGTTCGTGTTGTGTCGTGTCGTAACTGCGTCCGTGTTGTTCGTGTTAGTGTTTGTTTCGTGTACGTTCGTGTTGTTTCGTGTTCGTGTTCTGTACGAGTTTGTATTCGTGTTCGTATTCGGCTCGTGTTTGTGTTCGTGTTGTGGGGGGGGGGGGGGGGGGGGGGGGGGGGGGGGGGGGGGGGGGGGGGGGGGGGGGGGGGGGGGGGGGGGGGGGGGGGGGGGGGGGGGGGGGGGGGGGGGGGGGGGGGGGGGGGGGGGGGGGGGGGGGGGGGGGGGGGGGGGGGGGGGGGGGTTTTTTTTTTTTTTTTTTTTTTTTTTTTTTTTTTTTTTTTTTTTTTTTTTTTTTTTTTTTTTTTTTTTTTTTTTTTTTTTTTTTTTTTTTTTTTTTTTTTTTTTTTTTTTTTTTTTTTTTTTTTTTTTTTTTTTTTTTTTTTTTTTTTTTTTTTTTTTTTTTTTTTTTTTTTTTTTTTTTTTTTTTTTTTTTTTTTTTTTTTTTTTTTTTTTTTTTTTTTTTTTTTTTTTTTTTTTTTTTTTTTTTTTTTTTTTTGTGTTCTGTTCGTTCGTGTTTGTGTTCTGTTCGTGTTCGTGTTCGTGTTTGTGTTTGTGTTCGTGTTCGTGTTTGTTTTCGTGTTCGTTTCGTGTTTAGTGTTCGTGTTTTGTTCGTGTTCGTGTCGTGCTCGTTATTGTTTCCGTGTTGTTTGAGTATGTGTTCATGTTCGTGTTCGTGTTCGTCGTGTTCGTGTTCGTGTTGTTTCGTGTATGTGTTCGTGTTCGTCTTCGTATTCGTGCTTGTGTTCGAGTTCGTGTTCGAGTTCGTGGTCGTGTTTGTGTTCGCGTTCGTGTTCGTGTTCGTGGTCGTGTTCGTGTTTGTGTTCGTCTTCGTGTTCGTGTACGTGTTCGTGGTCTTGTTCGTGTTCGTGTTTGTATTCTTTTTTGTGTTTGTGTTAGTATTCGTGTTCTTGTTCGTGCTCGTTCTCGTATTAGTGTCCGTGTCGTGTTCGTGTTAGTGCTCCTGTTCGTGTTCGTGTTCTTGTTCGTGTTCGTGTTCGTGTTTGTGTTCGTGTTTGTGTTTGTGTTCGTGTTTGTGTTCGTGTTCGTGTACGTCTTCGTATTCGTGTTCGAGTTCGTGTTTGTGTTCGTGTTCGTGTTCGTGTTTGTATTCGTGTTCGTATTCGTGTTCGTATTCGTTTTCGTGTTCGTGTTTGTGTTCGTGTTCGCGTTCGTGATCGAGTTCGCGTTCGCTTTTGCTTTCGTGTTCACGTATGTGTTCGTGTACGTGTTTGTGTTCGTGTTCGTGTTCGTGTCCGTGTTCGTGTCCGTATTCGTGTTCGTGTTCGTGTTGGTGTTGGTGTTCGTGTTTGTATTAGTGTTCGTGTTCGTGCTCGTGCTCGTAATTGTGTTCGTGCCTTGTTCGTGTTCGTGCTCGTGTCCGTTTTCGTGTTCGTGTTCGTGTTCGTGTCCGTTTTCGTGTTCGTGTTCGTGTCCGTCTTTGTGTTCGTTTTCGTGTTGGTGAACGTGTTCGTGTTCGTGTTCATATTGATGTTGGTGTTCGTGTTATGTGTTAGTGTTCGTGTTCGTGCTCGTGATCGTAACTGCGTCCGTGCCTTGTTCGTGTTAGTGTTTGTTTTCGTGTACGTTCGTGTTCGTTTTCGTGTTCGTGTTCGTGTACGAGTTTGTATTCGTGTTCGTATTCGCGCTCGTGTTTGTGTTCGTTCACGTAATAGTGTCCGTGTCATGTCCTTGTTTCTTATTTGTGTTAGTGGTCCGTGTTCGTGTTCGTGTACTTGTTCGTGTACGTGTTCGTGTCCGTGTTCTCATTCGTGTTCGTGTTCGTGGTCGTGTTCTTGTTCGTGCTCGTGTACGTGTTTGTATTCCTGTTCGTGTTCGCGCTAGTGTTTGTGTTCGTGCTCGTATTAGTGTCCGTGTCGTATTTGTGTTTGTGGTCATGTTCGTGATTTTGTTTGTTTTCGTGTTAGTGTTCGTGTTCATGTTTGTGTTCGGGTTCGTGTATTTGTTCGTGTTCGTTCGTGTGTTCTTCCTCGTATTAGTGTCCGTGTCGTGTTCGTATTCGTATTTGTGTTAGTGGTAGTGTTCATGTTCTTGTTCGTGTTCGTCTTCGTATTCGTGCTGGTATTAGTGTCCGTTTCGTGTTCGTGTTTGGGTTCGTGTTCGTGTTCATGTTCGTGCTCGTGCATGTGTTCTTGTTCGTGTTTGTGTTCGTGTTCGTGTACGTGTTTGTGTTCGTGTTCGTGTTTGTGTTTGTGTTCGTGTTCGTTTGTTTTGTGTTGTTCGTGTTCGTGTTGTTTTCGTTTGTTTGTTTTTCGTGTTAGTGTTCCTGTTCGTGTTCGTTTCTTATTGTGCCGTGTCGTGTTCGTTGCTAGTGTTTGTGTTCGTGTTCGTTTGTTCCTTGTTTTCGTGTTGTGTTCTGTTCGTGTTTTGTTTGTTTTCTGTTTGTGTTCGGTTCGTGTTTTGTTCGTGTTCGTTGTTGTGTTTTGTTTTCCGTGTTCGTGTTCGTTTCTTTTGTGTTGTGTTGTGTTTGTTTGTTCGTGTTCGTTTGTTTCGTGCTGGATTGTTTCCGTGTTGTTTCGTGTTATGTTCGTGTTCGTGTTCGTGTTCGTGTTCGTGTTCGTGTTCATGTTCGTGTTTGTGTTCGTGTTCGTGTTCGTGTTCGTTTATGTATTCTTGTTATTGTTTTATTCGTGTTCGTGTTCGTGTTCGTGTTCGTGTTCTTGTTCGTGTTCGTGTTCTTGTTCGTGTTCGTGTTCGTGTTTGCGTTCGTTTTCGTGTTCGTCTCGTGTTCGTGTTCTCATTCGTGTTCGTATCGTGTTTGTGTTCTTGTTCGTGCTCGTGTTCGTGTTTGCGTTCGTGTTCGTGTTCGCGCTCGTGCTTGTGTTCGTGCTTGTATTAGTGTCCGTGTCGTACGTGTTAGTGTTCGTGTTCATGTTTGTGTTCGGGTTCGTGTATTTGTTCGTGTTCGTTCGTGTGTTCTTCCTCGTATTAGTGTCCGTGTCGTGTTCGTATTCGTATTTGTGTTAGTGGTAGTGTTCATGTTCTTGTTCGTGTTCGTCTTCGTATTCGTGCTGGTATTAGTGTCCGTTTCGTGTTCGTGTTTGGGTTCGTGTTCGTGTTCATGTTCGTGCTCGTGCATGTGTTCGTGTTCGTGTTCGTGTTCGTGTTCGTGTTCGTGTTCGTGTTCGCGTTCGTGTTTGTGTTCGTGTTCGTGGTCTTGTTTGTGGCCTTGTTCGTGTTTGTATTCGTTTTCGTGTTTGTTTTTGTGTTAGTGTTCGTGTTCGTGTTCGTGCTCGTTCTCGTATTAGTGACCGTGTCGTGTTGGTGCTAGTGTTCCTGTTTGTGTTCGTGTTCTTGTTCGTGTTTGTGTTCGTGTTCGTGTACGTGTTTGTGTTCGTGTTCGTGTTTGTGTTTGTGTTCGTGTTCGTGTTTGTTTTCGTGTTCGTTTTCGTGTTCGTGCTTGTTCTCGTATTAGTGTCTGTGTCGTGTTCGTGTTAGTGTTCCTGTTCGTGTTCGTGTTCTTGTTCGTGTTTGTGTTCGTGTTTGTGTTGGTGTTCGTGTTTGTGTTCGTGTTCGTGATCGTGTTCGTGTTCGTGTTCTTGTTCGTGTTCGTGTTCATGTTTGTGTTTGCGTTCGTGTTCGTGTTCGTGTTCGTTTATGTATTCGTGTTATTGTTTTTATTCGTGTTCGTGTTCGTGTACGTGTTCGTATTCTAGTTTGTGTTCGTGTTCTTGTTCGTGTTCGTGTTCTTGTTCGTGTTCGTGTTCATGTTCGTGTTTGTGTTCGTGTTCGTGTTCGTGTTCGTTTATGTATTCTTGTTATTGTTTTTATTCGTGTTCGTGTTCGTGTTCGTGTTCTTGTTCGTGTTCGTGTTCTTGTTCGTGTTCGTGTTCGTGTTCGTGTTTGCGTTCGTTTTCGTGTTCGTCTCCGTGTTCGTGTTCTCATTCGTGTTCGTACTCGTGTTTGTGTTCTTGTTCGTGCTCGTGTTCGTGTTTGCGTTCGTGTTCGTGTTCGCGCTCGTGCTTGTGTTCGTGCTTGTATTAGTGTCCGTGTCGTGTACGTGTTCGTATTCGTGTTCGTGTTCGTGTTTGTGTTCGTGTTCGTTTTTGTGCCCTTGTTCGTGCTCGTTCTCGTATTAGTGTCCGTGTCGTGTTCGTGTTACTGCTCCTGTTCGTGTTCGTGTTCTTGTTCGTGTTTGTGTTCGTGTTCGTGTTTGTATTCGTGTTCGTGTTTGTGTTCGTGTTCGTGTTCGTTTTCGTGTTCGTTTTCGTGTTCGTTTTCGTGTTCGTTTTCGTGCTTGTTCTCGCATTAGTGTCCGTGTCGTGTTCGTGTTGGTTTTCCTGTTCGTGTTCGTGTTCTTGTTCGTGTTTGTGTTCGTGTTTGTGTTGGTGTTCGTGTTTGTGTTCGTGTTCGTGTTCGTGTTTGTGTTCTTGTTCGTGTTCGTGTTCGTGTTCGTGTTCGTGTTCGTGTTCTTGTTTGTGTTCGTGTTCGAGTTCGCGTTCGTGTTCGTGTATGTTCGTGTTCGTGTTTGTGTTCGTGTTTGTGTACATGTTCGTATTCGTGTTCGTGGTCGTGTTCGTGTTGGTTTTGGTATTCGTGTTCGTTTTTGTGTCAGTGTTCGTGTTCGTGTTCGTGCTCGTTTTTGTGTTAGTGTTCGTGTTCTTGTTTGTGTTCGTCTTCGTATTCGTGCTCTTATTAGTGTCCGTGTCGTGTTGATGTTTGTGTTCGTGTTTGTGTTCGTGTTAGTGTTCGTGTACGTGTTTGTGTTCGTGTTCTTGTTTGTGTTCGTTTTTGTGTTCGTGTTCCTGTTCGTGGTTGTGCTCGTAATTGTGTCCGTGTCGTGTTCGTGTTCGTATTCGTGTTCGTGTTTGTATTCGTGTCTTTGTCCGTGTTCATATTGTTGTTCATGATCGTATTCTGGAGTATCTCTTTGTTCGTGTTTATCTTTGTGTGCGTGTTCGTGTTTTGTTTAATCTTGTTTTCATTTATCCTGGGGCTAATCAGGTTTTGAGAGATATGCAGTGGTGGAGATGATGGTTTATTAGGCACAAGTTTTAGTTTTTATCAAATATTTTTATTTCAAAAATAAAATATACCGATACACAGATTCCAAAATAATTGAATAATTGTGTTCTATCCAATTGTTTGATGTGAAACGTAGTTTGGCAATAAATAATTCCTAAGGTGATATTTAAGTATGCTTTCAATTGTTTTTCAGTATATAAATAACGATCAACGTTACAGCAAAATGTGTAAACGTATTCTTTAAAGATAATTCAGTTTTACATAGCTTCTTTATTAAATTTCTTGATACGAAACCAAATAAGCTTTAAAAATAAATGAAGTGAGATTTAAGACATGTAAACTGCATTTACCATGTTTTGTCTATTATTATTGTTGTCTATCTGAGATAAGGCTTAAGCGTCTATCTGGCATAAATCATTATTATTGTGTTTACGAGGGTCTGTTAAAATTCGTGGAAAATGTAAAATATGCACAAATTATGTTACGTAAAAAATTTTATTGTTTTTCAAAATGTTCTCCCTTGAAATTATACACTTTTCCATTCGGTAAAACCAATCTTCAAAATATGTTTGGAACACCCAAGGTGAGGGCTGTTTAGTTTCAGGGTCATATGAATATATGCATGTTTCGTCATCTGTTACAATGTAATATACAAAATTTGAACGACGATGCTCAAATTTTTTAAGCATTTCCTTGCACCACTTGCCATTTTAATGTTGTTTCAAAATGGTATGTGTTTGTTTCGCTGAAATTCTAAGGATGTCTTTATCTCACTGCATGTTACATATCGATCTGATAAAATCACTTCACTCACAGCATCAATATTCTTGGGACAACAGAAGTTCATGGTCGACCCTCACCAAAATCGTCATCAATAGTAGATCTTCCACGTTTGAATTCTGCAAACCATTTGTAGACCATGGTTTTGGACGGGACCAAACAACAACTTTAGTTTTTCCACACATTTGTGTGCCATTAAACCGTATCGATGGTCACAAATAATCATCACTCGAAAATATCTATACCTATCATTTTCTTATAAACTTACTACTATTAAAATTCTACTGAATGAAACTGCTTTGTTGACAATCAAACTGTCAGTTGTACTAATGGAATAAAATGTAAAATTTTCCGCTTTAGCAGTGATCCTTGTACGACGTTGCATTTTTTTTATTGCAAAGATATTTAGTTGTATTTCATTTCTTTTAATTTCCACTCTGCAGGTTGGAAGCTTGTGTGTTATTTCACACTAGATTTTTATACTCTTGTCTACTGCTTCGCCACTCCAGCTCAACATGGCTACATTTTCCACGGAGTCATCCGAATGGTACGGTCAACGGATTAATGCTTTAAAACGGTATTCAAATTAAATTACTAGGAGGCCGGTACACTTTTGATACTCGTTTGATAAAGGTACACGTGTCGAAATAAAGTTTTTTTTAACTCATGGTACAGTGTTTTTCCCACAATGTCACTAGTGCACGAAAGATTAATTCCGGCAGTTGCTTGATAATAAATTCTAAAACTGACATAAAGATATGACAGGCGTAGAGTTGCAGCGTTACCTCAGAATTAGATTCACACAGCTTGTTCGAAAATCTTCCTTCGTGTTAGGTTCTGGTTTCAATATGCCGCATTTAAAAATTGAAGTAAACGCATCGTCAAACAGTTTGGATATATTATCAACAATTATTTCTTTTCATTTCTTGCTTTTGCGTTTAATTATAATGAAGTTTCCATAAATTAAGCTCGTCGTGTCAAGTTTAGTATACCCTTTACAGAGTCCTCAGTGTCGTTAAGTTCGTTTTGAGATTAACTATTTAACTACAATTTTAATTACATAAGAACCTTTGCATTTGCTTTAAGCACTAAAGAGCAGATTCCACGATGATATTGAAATGCTGTTCATAGATAGCAAAATTTATGTTCATTGGAATAGGTAACTTAACGAAATTTTCGATAATGTTTGAAAATAACATAAAAAATCAATTCATGCTACTTTTGTTATTTTTAAACAAAATAAGAAGTATAATGAATTTAATAACAGGGATAACATTAGAACGTGTTGAGCGAAAGAGATCTACACGCAGAAACTGAATCGTCTGTTTCTTATATTTACAATTTAGTAATGTTGAATCAATCATTATATCTCGTTTAAAATTGTGCATTTAAATGAGCATTAACAGTCATGCATTTAATTCAAGATTATACCTGACTTCATCGTTCATAACGTAAGATTTGATTGTGCGATAAATTTAGTTCTTTAAAATTGTGTGAAATTGAATTCTGTCTGCATAACAAAGATGAAGTTACGTCTTACACCACCTCTCTCAATAACCAAGTGTATGTTAATACGATTTTGCACTCGAACATACAATATTATAACTGTATACATCGAATTCCGCTCATAGATATGAATTTCAGCTTTGAAAATATCTCAAATTTTAATCATACAAGTTAGTGGTTCTCAAAGTTTGAAATTATTGTGTTGGTCAGTTATTCATATTCCTACAATTGAGTTTTCCTTACATTTCATTAGAGTGAACGCTGTTCTTTCAAGTGTAAAATGATTTGATAATGACAAATATATTTTTTTCTGTTTATTATACTCTTAACAAAGAACGTTATTTTTAGAAGCCACGTAAGTAAGTTATTAGAATTCTTTAAAAACCCGTATAAATTAGACTCTATTTTGCATATGCCTCGAGCGCTGGTTCTTAAAATTGCCTTCTCTCATTCTTACCCCTGCATGCGTAACAAGATTTTTTAATTAATGTCAGTCTTCGGAGACATTAAAGATTTTCTTCTTGTGAAAAGTGTAAAAACTGTATTGTGTTACTGTACCTATATTCGTTGCTACGCGTTGCTAGGGGTGGGAGATTAATTAAAGAAAGGGGATGCTAAAACACTGGCTGAATGCTGGAAATAAGACGTAGATATATTGTATGGAAGAAGGATTTATAATGTGAAGGAATGAGTAGAATTTATTTTTGATGTCGTGGGGAAATTATAATTGTTTGCGAACTTTAATAAGATTCGAGGATTTTAAAGCGTTTCTTTAAGAAGTTATCTTATCCTCGTATCCGACGTCACTATTTTTTTTTAAATATGCATTCATTTGCGTTAGTTACTTAATCAATAAAAAAGTTACAACATCGTATCAGTACAAATTAGGTCAGCGAAGTTTCTTTTTTTTTACTTTAATTATTCCCAATTAAAAGATCCGATTAAAGGAGTTTTTCCTATTTCGGCACGAAGTAAACAGGTCCACTTGGGGGAATTAAAAATGGATTAATTAAGAAAATACAAAATTTTGTCTAAAAGGGGATTTATCTTTCAAAACTTCTTGGATTAGTTATAATTTATTTCTGTGAAAGAAAGTGTCCTTTAATCATATATTTTGCTATACGAACAAAGAATATGTATATTTATTATTATTTTAAATTAAGGTGCTCAGCATGAAGTAATAATTTCAAACATTAATTTATGAAAATTCTCCTTATACTTCTATCTGAAAACAAGTGTGGCCTCCCTCTCAACCAGGGAGTAATTTGTTGGAGTTTCTCTGATAAAACGCAGGCAGAATGGTGATAGATTTAAGAGTAAGGACAGAGACGGATTATAAAATAACAGAGATATTTAAATAAGAGAAGGAGTAAAAGCAAAGAAACCGCGGATTTTACAAATTCCACCACATTTTTTTCACATTATTAGTTTTTTTTATTTATTTCAGTTACAAAATTCACCTTAATTTTACTATTTACATGTAAAAGGACATTTATTGGGTCTTGTAAAGTTAAGTGTGTGGACTTAATCGGACAGCTTCGGACATCTTGAGTGTTGCACTTCAGTGTATAAATATAAATCGGTTAAAATTAAATTAACCGCAGAATTATTAACACTTTGCAGATATAATGAGATTAAAATTTTGGTGGAATTTAAAGTTGAGCCTTACTTGCATTCACAAGAAAACTACGTTTTAATTCTGATTTCCATTGGGGTTTATCTGAATTAAACACGAAATGAGAAAGGATTTGAGATTTTCAAATTCTTAATACTCCACATTTTACCATAAATCCAACTAAAAGAATAAAATATTATATGCAATTATAGTCTATCTTAACATCCCCACTTACATTTTGTTATCAATTAATCCCAAAAGTAAGAAACTAGCCTCGACAGTCCTTTTTTTCTCAATTTTTGTTAATTAAATAAATTAAAAGCAATTATGGGTTATTCTTATGATAAAAGGTACTTACCCAACTTATTCCGCAGACTCTAGTTATTACTTCAAGTTCTTTACATACCTATAGACTTAGAAAAGAACGGAGGCAAGAATTATATCAATTAATCCCCAACAAGTGTAAAGGATGGTATTTTTAAGTAATTTTATTTTAGCATTTTGGTTTGCCGTATCTTAGATTAAAAGTACTGTTTTTATTAATTTTGATTTTATAATTTGCAATTAAATTAAAAAGAAACTAGTAACTGCCTTTCTTAGCAATATTTCGTAAATCATAGATTACAAAAAGCGAAAAATGTATAGTAGTAAAAAGCAGGAAT
The DNA here is from genome assembly GCA_036346205.1 of Vesta saturnalis. Taxonomy (NCBI): domain Eukaryota; kingdom Metazoa; phylum Arthropoda; class Insecta; order Coleoptera; family Lampyridae; genus Vesta; species Vesta saturnalis. The sequence goes on from JARFJB010000834.1 coordinate 2,689,266, forward strand.
ATATGCAGCTCTCCATTTCAAACTATCAAGATATACAAGGTACAGTATGCAAAATAAAATGCAAAAATTGACAAATTCTGCGTTAATAAACATTAACCACTAGAGTAATCTCATCAGTAAAATCATGTAATTAAGTCAAGATCAAAAGAAAATGCTATTTCTGGCAAAATCTATTAAGCATAAATTTCAGCGTATATAGCCACACGTTATTCAAGTCATTCCCAATCCCATAGGCACACGTGAGCATTGTAGACCGCGTAATCACCTCAAAAGTATCCTGCTATCCAAAGCAAATGAATGGTATGGGCGAAACATAAAAAATTGAGATTTCGTCTGTTTTTCGTCACTCACTCACTCATTCACTCGCTCACTCACTCACACACTCACTCACTCACTCACTCACTCACTCACTCACTCACTCACTCGCTCCCTCACTCACTCACTCTCTCACCCACTCACTCACTCACTCGCTCGGTCGGTCGATCGATCGGACGTTCGGTCGGTCGGTCGGCCGGTCAGTCAGTCAGTCAGTACGGGAATGTTGAGTGGACGCTCTAGATTTTTTATAAAATTATTGGTCTGGTACGTTTCGTGATTTCCATGCCGTTTTAGCCCAAACATTTTATGAAGAATTGTATTTTAGGAAGACTAAATGTTTGTTTGATTTGTTTAAGGTTTTCATGATTTTCATAACGTCTTAACCCAAGAAATATATGAAGTATACGAGCAACAAGTATCAAGTAACAACATAGCACCAAATTAGCACCAAATTATGGTATATCAATCATCCTGAAACCATGCTTTGTTACAATATTTTCGAGATTTCCATAATGTTTTAGCCCAAACATTTTGTTAATAATGCGGGTAAACAATTTTTTTATTTTGGGGTGGAAAAATTACACCAATTTAGCACCAAATTCAAATATATCAATCACCCTGATAGCATACTTCGTTACATGGTTTTCGTGATTTTCATAAAGGTTAAGCCCAAAAAATACGAGAAACAAATTTCATTTTAGGTAATTTATGTCATAAATGATTTCGATACAGCTGTTAGCCAAGTACTTGTACGTTGGCTGTGCTAACTTTATGTTCAGCAGACACAGCCCTTAATTTTTTCTTAATTATAGGCGCACCAAGTTCCTTTTTGTGGTAACGAATTAGCATCAAATGAACACCAAATTAGTGTATAGGTTTCGAACAATTATGCTGTAATGGCTGTGCTAACTTGAGGTGCGTGAATTTTAATTCATACAATTAGGGGCGAATTGGGGTATCGAGAACCCGGTAAGCACGGCGCCTGTAGGCGTCGGTCCGTCGATTCTAAGAAGGCCTCTCCAAACTCGGCGGCAACGGACTCATTCGATTGAATGAAATGGTCCGCTGGAGAAAGGGTTGATTTTGCTTATTCAATATTGGTTTTGATTCAATAAATTTGAAAAAGATTGTGTAATTTTAAAAACATGCATACACTACGAGTAATTTCAAGCGGGTACGTATGACCGACATTTCATTTTCTTAAGCGCTAGGCACCGCTCACGTCAAATTCTCTCGCACCTGCTTACAATTCAAGGTCATTAGTACAAATAGGTGGACGAGATTTTTTGGTGGTAAAATTACTGGGGAGTGGTTCTGGATTAAACAATAATAGTAGTGACCTATAACTAGATAATCAGTCCTTTTCTACTCCATCATTTATCGCCCGTGAATATTTTTAAGAACATTAGTAATCGTATTGCAATGTCTGCTATAGAAAAAAACTTTACAGAGCAACATTGTTACCATTAAATGAATGATTTACAATCAAAGAAAGCTGGATGACAAAAAAATTTGGCACAAGGGCATTATGGTGACCAAACTATTACACAACTGGTTACATCAATAAAGCTTCGCTGTTGCCTAAAGCAAAATCGCATGAACTTTTATATGCTGATAAAGATGCACCACTAGTTACAGCAGATGTACCACAACGTCAAGTTTTAGCATTGTGGACAACCAGGATAATAATTCCACTTATTTCTTATGCCTATTTGGTAGTATGTCAGCAAAAACAGGCAAGAGATAATCAAAGTTAGACAAAGCAAGAGTTAATTGGTCGCGACACGGATATTTATTCGTATTTCCTCTTATATTAAATGGCCAAGACACAAGTAATGCTTAAAGATAACAATGAAATGCAAATATATTTATAAAGAATAGCACAAATTTCGAAACTTAAATTAAGGTAACGATAGACAAGAATTGAAAACAAATTAAGGTAACAATAGCCAAGAATTGGCACGTTACACTGCTTACATAATGTTTAACGCTTATTTCATTTCATGTTAAACTATTCATAATGGAAACCTATCTAATTATCTTATCTTGGAAGTATCTTTAAAAAAAGTGCGTATATTGTTTGTTATAAGTTGAGTACTTCCGATACAGAGAAAAGTATTTTTTAAGTGACCTTATGCCTTCATTAAGGAGACAGGTTATTATTTAATTATATCTTTAATTATGGTCTTTCTGCTTTCATTCAATAAAGTTAGCATTTTCCAGGTATTCACAAAATATACCTTAGAGCGTTCTATAAAATACCTCTTTTATATATTTTAGCCCAAATTTAATGCAAACGAGATAAAAATAACTCTAAATATAATTTGATTAAAACGATGACGAATTTTTATTTCTGGCTTAACACACCTGCAATTCGCAAGCGCACATGACATCAACACCACATCAACACCACAACATCCATACTTACCACAACACACAACACACAAACACGCAAACACACAAACAAACACACAAACACGCAAACATACAAACACACAAATACACAAACACACAAGCACACAAACACACAAACACACAAACACAAACACACAAACACCCAAACACAATAAAAAAACAAACACACAAACATCCAAGCAGACAAACACACAAACACACATACATAAACAAACAAACACACAAACACACAAACACACAAACACACAAACACACAAACACAAACACGAAACACACAAACACACAAAAACACACAAAACACAAACACAAACAACACAAACACACAAACACACAAACACACAAACACACAAACACACAAACACACAAACACACAAACACAAACACACAAACACACAAACACACAAACACACAAACACACAAACACAAAACACACAAACACACAAACACACAAACACACAAACACACAAACACACAAAACACAAACACACAAACACACAAACACACAAAACAAAACACAAAACACAAAAACACACAAACACACAAACACAAAAACACACAAAACACAAACACACAAACACAAACACAAACACAAAAACAACACAAACACAACAAACACACAAACACCAAAACACACAAACACAAAACACACAAAACAACACAAACACACAAACAACACAAAACACAAAACACACAAACACACAAACACACAAACACACAAAAACAAACACAAACACACAAACAACACAAACACACAAACACAAAACACAACACACAAAACACAAACACACAACACAACACAAACACACACAAACACACAAACACAAACACACAAACACACAAACACACAAACACACAAACACCAAACACACAAACACACAACACACAACACAACACACAAACACACAAACACACAAACACACAAACACACAACACACACAAACACACAAACACACAAACACAACACAATACACAAACACACAAACACACAAACACACAAACACACAAACACACAAACACACAAACACACAAACACACAAACACACAAACACAAACACACAAACACACAAACACACAAACACACAAACACAACAAAACACACAAACACACAAACACACAAACACTCAAACACACAAACAACAAAACACAAACACACAAACACAAACACACAAACACACAAACACACAAACACACAAACACACAAACACACAACAACAAAAACAAAGAAACAAACACAACAAACACACAAAAACCAAAAAACCCAAAACACAAACACACAAACACACAAACACACAAAACACACAAACACACAAACAACACAAAACACACAAACACAAACACACAAACACACAAACACACAAACACACAAAACACACCAAACAACAAACACACAAACACACAAACACACAACACACAAACACACAAACACACAAACACACAAACACACAAACACACAAACACACAAACACACAAACACAACAAACACACAAACACACAAAACACACAAACACACAAACACACAAACACACAAACACACAAACACACAACACACAAACACACAAACACACAAACACACAAACAACACAAACACAAACACACAAACACACAAACACACAAACACACAAACACACAAACACACAAACACACAAACACACAAACACACAAACACACAAACACACAAACACACAAACCACAAACACACAAACACACAAACACACAAACAAACACACAAACACACAAACACACAAACACACAAACACCACAAACACACAAACACACAAACACACAAACACACAAACACACAAACACACAAACACACAAACACAAACACATACACACAAACACACAAACAACCGAACCCACAAACTCACAAACACACAAACACACAAACACACAAACACACAAACACACAAACACACAAACACAAACACACAAACACACAAACACAAACACACAAACACACAAACAACAAACACAAACACACAAACACACAAACACACAAACACACAAACGCACAAACACACAAACACACAAACACACGCACGCAACCACCATGCACAAGCACACGCACACGCACGCACACGCACACGCGCACACACACACGCACACCCACACGCACACGCACATGCACACGCACACGCAGACGCACACGCACACGCTCACGCACAAGCTCACTCACACGCACACGCACACGCTGCACACACACACAGGCACACAGCCACACACACACGTATCAAACACACACACAAACACACACGCAAGCCCCATGCACACGCACACACAGCATACTCACCGCACATACACAAACACGCCTCATACTAATACACACACAAAATACACACATGCTCATACATAACACACAAACACCTACACACTCACACATGCACGCACAATACACATACAAACGCACACGCACACGCCCATGCACATGCACACGCACACGCACGCACATGCACACGCACACGCACACGCACACGCACACGCACACGCACACGCACACGCACACGCACACGCACACGCATACGCACACGCACACAGCACACGCAACGCACACGCACACAAAGCACACGCACACGCCCACAACACACGCACACGCACACGCACACGCACACGCACACGCACACGCACGCGCACGCACACGCACACGCACGCACACACACACACGACACACACACACGCACACGCACACGCACACGCACACGCACACGCACACGCACACGCACACGCACACGTACACACACACGCTCACGGACACGCACACGCACACGCACACTCACACGCACGCGCACACATACATGCACACGCACACTCAAACGCACAAGCACACACGCACGCACACGCACACGCACACGTGCACGCACACGCACTCGCCCGCGCTCACTCACACGCACATGGACAATTATTTGAACATCCACATCTTTCAAATTGACAAACAGTACGCATAATCGTACTTTCTGATGGGATTGGCCTGTTTTCAAAGGAAAAAGCAAACCTGCCCATTATTTCCTGTGCAGTGCCTCCTGAATAATGCCACTTAATAATCTGTATTTTCTTTAGTGGGATACATGAGTATTGTGTCGGACTTGCAAAACACTGACTTTCAATTCTCGTTGACAGACTCGCGATATTATTTTTCCATACCTGTATAAAATTTTCCGTCTACGTATCACAGTCATTAAATTTGTCCGTATTTACAGTTTTGATATAAAATATTTGTTGTTTTTCGTAACTCTTGCGCTGTCAGATTTTTGGTGCTCTGCAACATATTTGCCACCCGTATCATTTTTCAAGTTAAATGGCGTGCAATTGTTCCCTTCAGATATTTTGTGTATTTAAAAGAATACTTAATTAGAGAAAATGTCGAAGCAATATTTCGTAGGTATGTTCATATTGGCAAAACATTCTTAACTATTTAAGTAATGGCCATACTTTACGCAGGCCATGAAATATTTCTTGTTTACTCATCAATGTGTAAATGATTTTTAAAAACCAAATTATCAACACTACTGCATAATACATAATGTTTACACTCCTGTCAGAGTGATAATTTATAACCCGAGCATTTATAGGCATCTTAATCTCATTTTTGCTACTCTTATAATACCTACTTTCAATGCTGTTTCTCATTATGATAGTGAGTGTACAGTTGGTCTCAATTACAATGGATGATGCGCCCATACTTTTTCACTCCTTTTTTGCATTATTTTACAATACTCCACGCTGTAGTACCTCCAAAAGCCAATAATTTACATAGTTTAATAATGAGATACTATTCTTAAAACTAAATATTACATTAACCCTTGAAAAAAAATATCTTTCCTGTTTTACCATTATGAATACCTTACGAGTATCACAATTAGACACAATAGGCAGAACCAGCAAACCAGTAAAATTGAGTAATGGCGGTAATGCGTAATTAGATCTTATTATTACGATTTCGTTGCCTAAATACTCATCTAAGACATTCTTGAAAATCCTCAAGACGAAATACAACTTTATAGATTAATCGAGCGCCTGATAGTTCGGCAACACATCGAACTTAACGGTAATTTATACACCAAATTTGTATTCCTGGGTATTATTAATTTATATACAAATAAAAGCTAGTTTATATTAGTGTTAAACTATTATTTAAATGTCTTAAACTATGTATATCTATTTAAAATACGCACTAATGTTTAAAAATTACCAATGAGACCAAATTTAATTTATTACACACAACTACATAAATGTTCATGCAAGTTAGAAAGAGTGGTTTTCCAAAATTTAATGAAGGCTTGAAAAGTGGGAAAAAATATCTTTCAAAGTAATCCGTTCTCAAAAAATACAACTTTAACATAATATGTTCAATACGCTTAAAACTTTCATTTTAAAATTATGAACTGATATATAAGATTTACGCTCACTATCCCATAAACGTCTTCCAATGAAGTGATCTGTTCAGTTTAAGGGTTAACTTCATTCTATTCTTTCTCTTGAGGGGTTAATTGAATATAATAGGTAACCATCATAATAATTTCAGCAAAGTATAGATTTAAACATTTTACTACACCTTTAAAAGTAAGACATTCTGAGATAATACGTTTTTCTTTTGATATTATTTGAAGTGTTCAATAATGTCATTGATCAAAATCAAGAATAAAGGATAACCGTGTTTCGAATATTGAAGTAAACACGCAGTAAAAACGTAATGCATAGAATTACTACTATTGATAAGTTGCAGGAAAAGGAACGGATCGTGACATTTTCGACTGTACATAGTGACGAATAAAAATGTAAAATTAAATTAACATAAGTTATGGGAATAATTTAAAGAAAACTGGCAAAGACATCTTTGTTAGTGCTTACTGACAAAGTTGCTGTAACAATTGCTTTTGTTAAGTTTGCAATAATATGCATGACAAACATTGTGATTGTAAACATTAGGAAAGTCAAACCAAAAGGCCAGATGGAATAGGTATTGAAACTCTACATTTATGTTGCTCCCATACATTACTCATACTATTAATTAGTATGTACTAAACCGATTTTTCTCTTAGCCTGGAAAAAAGCAGACGTAAGACCATTATTAGAGAAAGCTGATCTACAAAACTGTAATGACATTCGACCTATTAATATTTTGCCAGCTTTATCGAAGGTCTAGAAAAGATAACGGAACCTCAACTTAAACAGTATCTGCACATACAACGATTATTACCACTTTGCCAGTCAAGTTTCAGGGAAGGCCACAGTTGTTGTACTACTTTGATTAGTGTTACTGATAACACTTTATCTGCATAGGATCAAGGGATAGTAACGTACTTAGTTTTGTTAGATCACACAGAAGCCTTCGATACGTTGAATCACAAGTTAGTGGTAGCAATTTTGAGCCATATAGGATTAATACCAGAAGCCTTTGCCCTTATTTCCAGTTTCCTGTCTGAAAGACATCAAGCTGTGTATGAAAATAATATATCGAAATTTTTTGGTCTCACGTCTGGGGTTCCTTAAGGATCAGTTATTGGCCCTAATACACACATCCAATTTCAATAGTTGTATGAAATCATGTAATTATCACCATTACGCTGATGACACTCATCGATTATAACCTAGCTTCTATTTATCAGGTTTCTATAGATCATTCTTTGGTAATTAATCCAAAAAAATCAACTGATATAGTATTTGAGAAAAAACTTAATCGCGAAAATATTCAGGAATACAGGAGATCTATGTAAATAATACCGTGATTTCACTTCAAGATCACGTACAGAACTTAGGGTTGCACCTTGATGCAAATTTAAGGTTTACTAACCATGTCACTTAGACACTTCAGAAATCATATATGAATTTAAAATTGATTTATCCTCACCGGCAATACCTTCCTCTACTCTTGAAGAAATGCCTTTGTGAAAGCTTGGTTTTGTCACACCTCGATTAGAACGATATAATTTATGGTCCGTGTTTAAAACTCACAAATATCGCATTCAAAAGCTACACAATTCTGCTTACGGCTAATCTTTGGTATAAAAAAGTACGACTATATTCATTGTAAATTAAAATAAATTGGATAGCTTGATATGCATAATAGGCGATATCTTCATATACCTAGTTTAATACACCAACTGCTCAATTCTAAAACCCCAGCTTATTTGTATCGCAGAATCACTTTTCGTTCATAATCTCAATCTTAGGTTTAAAGGTATATTAACGCCTCCTTTTAAAATTACTTTATAATAGTCCCCTGCAAAGTAAAACAAAAAGAATACGTATAGATGTGCTACAGGAACCCAACTTTATCCAACCCATACTATACTGCATATTTCAAAAATTAGATTGGTGTATTTACCACTGTGCCGGATGTAAGGTTAATGGAAAAACAACCATCTGGTTGAACTTCGCCTTTGATATGTCCCAAAATTACATGTTAACCACCACAAAGCAAATAAAGGCCTTTATTATTATTGTTACTCCTCAATAAAAATCCACCAGAAAACGTATTCGTAAATGCACCGTGACCGGTTTTGAAGCTTACATCACAAAAATACGCTGTATGACTCCGTGAAAACTAGCTACGGATTTGCAATGGAACGGTAAAAAACCATCCTTAACAAGTTTTGTTAAAGATGTGGCATTTCGCTGACGAGAAATGTTACATAATTGAAAACTATCCATAGAAAAACTTTGTACTTGAAGAAAATAAAATAATACGGGCCAATGGAACACGTATAATTTAATTGAATAAAGGTTATATTTATAGTGGATAACGTGGGCTTACTGCAAAAGTGAAGTCAAAAAGTCAAAAATGTTCAGTTTTGGGAAAATGAAAATGAATGTAGCTGCCTTTAAAAATCAGAATTGAAAGTTTTTGGGAAGTAGATGTTTGGTGACCTATTTAGTGACACTTTTATGCATTTAAAATAAAATTAATGAAAACCCTTTTTTACCTTCAAACCTACATATACATATGTAGGTATAGACGGTTATACAATCGGCTTTTTTTTCACTATCGCTAAATCGACTTATTAGCTCATTTTACAACTTTTGGCCAAGTTTCGTGTGGGTGTTGTGCTGTGTGTCAGCGTGTGGTCTCGTTGTCGTGTGTGTGTGTGTGTGTGTGTGTGTGTGTGTGTGTGTGTGTGTGTGTGTGTGTGTGTGTGTGTGTGTGTGTGTGTGTGGTGTGTGTGTGTATGCGTGCGTGCGTGCATTCGTGAGTGCGTGCGTGTGTACGTGCGTGCGTGCCTGCGTGTGTGTGTATGTATGTATGTTAGTATCTACTAGAACGAAAATACCTACGTACTTGAAATTTTATATTTAAGCTTGTTTTCATTTGGCTTAGAGCTGATTAAATTTTTAGAGAATTCAAGCGGCGGAGAGGGGCGTTTATTAGGGTCAGTTATTGGTTTTATCAAATATTTCTAAAACAGCTGCATATTTCAAAGATATAAAAATACCTAGATATAGACCTTAAACATATCAATTAATTATATTCTATGCAATTTTTTGATACGACGCGTAATTTAGCGGCAAAAATTTTGTATTAATTTTACATAAATTTTCTTTATAACGTTTTTTAATGTAAAGTGAAATAAATGTAAAAATTAAATAAACATGATTGAAAATGCTGAAGTTAACATGTATTTATGTCTATTAATCTCTATCTAACATAAGTTTTAAACGTCAGTTATCTATGAAAATTGGAATTAAAATTATTTCATTTCTTTTCATTTTGTAGGTTGGAATGTCGTGGGGCGTTCCACACCAGGTATTTTTAATTAATACGTGACTAGGTCAATTTTTGCTGGGTAATTTTTCATATTTATTCAGTCACATCTGACTAAGTCAAACCTTTTTTTTTTGTGTTAATAAGAAGGTGCTTTGCGAATTTTATTTAATAATACAACGAAACAAAACAAACTTGAAACAATTAGATATAGTACATAATTTAAACGTCACTATCTTCCGAGTTAAAGGAATTTAATTCATCTTGGAAGTCGGACGATCAATGGGGTTTTGGTGCAAGTTCACCTCTTTTCTTCACCACAGAAGGTGATATGTACCACTGGTGGTATTCGACTGGTATGGCACCATCGCGTTTATACATAGTCAGCAAGCTTTTCGTTTTTTCTGCATGATTTCTAGCATGACTGCATAAAGAATATCAAGATGCTTCTGCATTTTCAAAGGTCTTCCACAGCCACGTATTCGAATTAACCTATAATTGGCATCACCGCAGTTGTTTAAATTTTGTTATACCAGGTTAACTTTTCTCGTAGCGCATTACTATTATTTTAAGCCAGTTAACGTTGGTTCCTTCATCGTGTCTCTTTCTATTCTTTAAAAATTCTGCAGCCAGACGTTTCAAAACAAAATATCCCTTCTCCATAAAGTTGTGTTGCACAGTTTTAATATGCGTATTTTGAACGACATAGCTGCTATGAACTGGTTCTCACCGCCACAAGAAGAAAATAAACTTTCTTCAGTGACACTTTCAGACAACGTCTTTATCCATTCTAAGAGACACGTACCAATTTTACAACTACCCCTCTGACAGTTTAACTCCGTCCACGCATAGCAAAATGCAATATTGGGAATAGCTGACTGGTATATTGTCAGATTATAAGCGCAAATTTTTGAAGTAGAATACATAGGGGTGTAAAGAACTAAAATCATTTTCCTATTTCTTTTGTAATTAATTATGAATCGATTAAACAATTTGGATAAAACTGCTCAAATCCCAATTAAGGAATTTTTATCCCCTCCGACGTTGTTCCGAAAATATTAAGAATTTTGCTACGTCAGAGTCCCCTCCAGTCTCACTACTTACCCAACAACAAAAAAATTAGCGTCACTACCGGAAACCGTCAAACTACCCGCGCTATGGACCTCGTTTTTTTATTACTATTCTTCACTCATTCAGTTCTCTCCACCTTAGAATACTTCAACAAACCAAGAGGTGCTGTTGCTTAAAGCTCGCCGTCACCTGCATGTAAGTTTTTGCAATACCTACACACATTCGTGGACAACGCAACGTTGAAGGTTATTCCCGGAGTAGTTTTCCAGTTACTCAGTCGGATAGAAAGGCGGTCGCCTTAATTCTGCCGGCCTCAGAGTGTCGATCAAACAGCGCAATGGGTTGAATACCCCGCCCCAGGCCACTTACTAACGTGCAGAGTGTCTACGAATTAGAAGTGAAAAGCATACCAAGATTAAACCCTTATTTCGGTCGCCAACTTCTAGTCCCCTGCAATAGAATCCGCAAAGGGTACGTAAAACAAGTGAGTATTAGAATTTGGTCTCACTTAACGTAATTACCAGTTCTGAGAGATTTACTTCTTCTCTGAAGTCCTGAAGCCGTATCCCTCGCACGTCGCGATATAACCCAGATTACAGAATTAATCCTGTATCAAACCTTCTTTAATATAAAAGCTCGTGAAACTTATGGTTTATCCTGCCTGCCTGTATAATAAATATTCCTATAAAAAGAACGTTCCCGAAGGTTTAAATACCTTATGCCGCCCCGAGTTAGAGACCGCCTGGTCGCCTTCCACCATCACCACCATCGCTACCTAAACCATTTACGAACGGCGTATACAATCCGTGTACGAATGACTTGCTCCCGCACATAAATATTGAGTATCCATTGATATCCATTACTAAATTCCCCGTGTGTAAATAACTATAAATACAGTATGTTCCATTTCCATCAATATTTTAATTACTAAATGTGTCTTAATAAAGATTAAATAGCCAGAGAGAACAAACACCAAACCCTTTACATTAAAATCCCAACTAGTTACGAAACATAACTAAAAAATATTCTAACTTCCCGTAATTAGTGTTAAACACTAATTAGAACGGCTACTATTTGTTAAACAAAACCCCTGTAAAGATATTAGTTAGATACGTTTAAAATTCACCTCTGCATTATACCCTTTAAAAATGTTTACAACCAGAAGTAACTTTGTTATAACTGTATAAATCCGTTACCGGCTCCTGATTTCTACCTGGTAGGGTTGTACTTAAAATATTTCAGTACTATTATTTAATTTTCTTTTTTCTTTCTTTATTCTTCTCTTGTAGGGAATTAGGATCACTTCAGTTAACTCTTTTGTAAATATGTCGGTAATGTTACCTTCTAGCAACCCTAAAGAGACCACCGAAGTATCGACCATTCCCTGACCCACGTCAGTTACGCCGCCGCCAGTTCCAGGACAGAGACCAGACAAGGCCCGGACTAACCATTTGGTGTACGTCTTATTTTTGCGAATTTTGAGTTTTAGTATTCAAGTGCATGTAAATATTTTGAATTTATAAGTTAGTCTTAATTGTGCATATTTAGAGCTTATACACGTATTGGGAAATATATGTATCAAACCCTTTTAGTGTAATAAACACTACACGGATTTTCTACGCTGACCAATAAGGTCAGCGTAGAAAATCCGGTAGCAACGATCAAACCTGTTTAATGAACTCACTCCCACTGTAAGCGTAACGTTTGATCTAGAATTTGTACTTCAAATACCTTATCCAGAAGTAAGCCCTGTAAGCCGCTTTTTGGGCTACGTCTAAGTTTAATTTATTTAACGTGGTTCTAGCTCAAGTCGTAGGTATGTTTCCATCGTCTTTTTTAGGTTCTGTTTCTGTTGTTGATTGAGCCGATGGTTTGTTTAATTACTTTTTTGTTGTGGCGGAACTATTTCGATTAAGTTTATCTATATGTAAATCAACGTCGTGAGATCTCTGAATTTGGAGTATTATCTGTTCGTCAAGGATTATACTAAACTGGGCCCACTAAGGGTTCAACCATCCGCATCCGTAGCAACTATGATAGGAGAGTACTTGAATTTAATTTCATTAATGCCGTGAAGTTTGTGACATTTACGCTTATACTTACAACAATGTCTATGATTATCAAAACGGGATTGTTCTCGTATTGATGGGTTTATATGTTCGCATATCGAACTCTGGCTTGATTGTAATTTAACCAGTTAAGGAAAGTGTTTCCGTTTTGTTAATGCAGCTTCAGAAGGAGTCCTGCAAATTAAGATGTGTTTCGTTTGATGAGAGCGTCGAGGTCTGCGAAATGATTGCGTCCAGAGTTGTAGGTCGCAGTATTGTAGTTTTATTCACTAGACAGTCCGGGTATTAAGAAGGAGACGCCACCTGGTAGCTAATCGGAAACACATCTCAATGTCCGTGTATTTTGGGCTATGTAGTCCATTGACATGGCCACCTTTGAGTCGACGTAGGCATGAAATGTTTGAACTGCGGAGGTAAGTTTTTCTTTAAATTACCTTAATAACAGCATACTTTAATAGTTTTTAGCTTTAAATCTCATCACGGGACTGAATTAATCGTCACAATCGACACAAGCTTTTAAAATAAATTCTTTAGAACGCAAAAAAAGCTAACAAAAGAGTTCTGTATTTGAAATTTATGCTGCAATTTCTGGTTTATCCACTAAACTTGCTTTAATCGATGGGTTAGCTTAATCTGCATGTCCTCTTTTGGTGGACCGCTGAACAATATTGCCTGTTCACAGTTCTCAGTGCCTGTTAACTGCTCCACTTACTTAAAGACATGCTTTTTTAGTAAAACGATTAAAGCAGTTTCGTAATTACTTGTTTATTTCGTGTTAAACCCTGCTTTTTCCCTAGTAATTTAAAGAAAATTGCCCTGTGTGGGTGGGTTACTCATTTTACTACTAGGATTCCTCGAAAGGAAAACACTCACCTTTACCTGAAATTCTACTTCAAAAATACATACGCAAAGCTCATACTTACACTTCATTTAAAAATCCGAAAAAATTGCGATAAGTAAACTCCAAATTCATTATACATTAGGTACACCTTAACGTAAAATCACTGGCTCAATTAACAAAAAAACGACTGGTCAACACGGTAATCAATCACTCAATCCAAAATGAACATACGTCACAAGAAAAACAAACAAACCCCGATCAAATATTTGAAAGGGTCTATAATTTAATAAACGTCAGTATAGGGGTTGTAATACCTAAATGCCAAAAGTTCACAGCTAAGTTCCCAAACAAACAAAAAAAACTTGCTTACCTATTGTTGCAAATCCAGGTGAATTAGTGACTTAACAGCCGGTAAGTTGGTTTCTATAAAATTTCAAAATATTTGCACGTACTCGCAAAATACTGACGTGCTAAAATACCAGCTGAACCTAAACGATCTTATTTACTTTATATTTTTACGCTACGTTAATCTTTACGAAATTTAAATCTTAAAACTATGAAATTATATCAATAAAAACGCTAAATAGCAAATATTTTCGTCAATCGTTACGTTAAATAAAAAATAATTAAAAACATTGAACGTTGTCACTGTAAAGTTGTGTAAATCAACAATTTCCGCAAAAAAATCAATCACTCGGTAACTTTCATGTAATCCAAATATCTTATCTTTTAAATCTCGCATCTCGTAAGTGCAATTGCAGCAAGGGAAAAGTTACCACTATTTTTTTTCTATTGTAATTCAGTAGAAAATCATTGGCGTACGAACTTGATTAAAATGAAAGTGCTGCATTTTCAAATACTTGCATTATGATAAGCCACTGTAAAAGAACGTCATATTACATAAAATGTTCTTTTACTCTATTCAACAATTTCAAAAAACGATTGCACAAATAACTGTAAGTGGTAACTTTTTCATGGCCGCAACCGTTCCTCTTGCGTTGTGAAAAAAGAATGAGATCGCACCTGATCTTACAAAAATAGTGTGCTCAAATTTTCTTAACACTATTCGTATATTACTATAAAAATGAGGATTAAAGTAAATAATCAGAGCATAGTCCAAAACACATTAAATACATATGAAAATGTAAACTTTCACCATTAACACTCATAATAAAATACTTATCTTTTTGGGATTTTTTAATGGTGTACTTTAAATTATACAATCTAAACGTTTCGATAACACTTACAGTTATCTTCGTCAGTAGCAATGTATGTTAAAAATTGTTAAAGATGTAGTAAACAATTTTGTCAAATTTGAAAAATTCAAACATAAACATAAGCCTGCTATTAATATAACAGTTTGAGAAACGTATAAGCCAACTATAAAATTGTAGTAAAGAATAACTAGGTCATTAAAATTAAATATTGTTAAACTGTCTTAAAGATGACAAACCAGAACACTCTCTACGACGAAAGCTAACGATGAAATTTGCCAGCCAAAAAACACATTTAACAAAATTTAATTGAGTTATGATGTAAGTGTAAAGTTGTGAAAAACTTCAATTTTAAAATGATAGAAGCATTCACAAATCCAAACATTACATCAAAAAATAACCCAGTTAAATCTAACAAAGAGATATCTTTATCAATAATTGGAAGTGTTATTAACAATGAAAAGCATAATGCAGAACGTTCTTTGTAATTTTTAATTTCAATTTAATTTCAACTACTTATGTTAAATTATAGTGCTGTGGAAATTTAACATATAATTGATAAAGCATTTGCTTCAAGGTCTAGGAAAACACAGCAAAAACCTAGACATACCAAAAGTTGAAAACAAATTAAAATCAAGGCGTATCATTATGCTCTTTTTAATTATAAGATGCCAAAACCTATTTAAACGGAGATTTTCTTCTTGTCTATTAAAATTATTCGGTGTTTATATATTTCAATAGCTTCACGTTGCAAACGAACATAATAATGGGTTTGTCTTGACAATATTTTCATATTGTCAAATTGAATGTCATGATTTAGATTATTCAGGGCATGGTCAGCCACAGCAGACCTCTCTGGTTGACCCAATCTACAAAATCTCATATGTTCTTTGCGTCTTGTATCAAAGCTACGTTTTGTGGTCCCGATGTATACTTTTCCACATGAACAAGATAACTTATAAACTCCGGAAGATGATAAAGGGTTTGATACATCTTTAGGTGATCTTAAATGTTCTTTAATTCATTGTTAGCTTTCGTCGTAGAGAGTGTTCTGGTTTGTCATCTTTGAGACAGTTTAACAATATTTAATTTTAATGACCTAGTTATTCTTTACTACAATTTTATAGTTGGCTTATACGTTTCTCAAACTGTTATATTAATAGCAGGCTTATGTTTATGTTTGAATTTTTCAAATTTGACAAAATTGTTTACTACATCTTTAACAATTTTAACATACATTTACTGACGAAGATAACTGTAAGTGTTATCGAAACGTTTAGATTGTATAATTTAAAGTACACCATTAAAAATCCCAAAAAGATAAGTATTTTATTATGAGTGTTAATGGTGAAAGTTTACATTTTCATATTTCAGTCCTTTATGGGAGGAAACTTATCGTTTTATCAGACAATTTGAAAAATTAAGGAAACGTAAAGCACAATTATTATCGTCACTCACTTTTTATTACGATGCCGAGACCAAAAGATTATCCCAAAGTTTATCTATATTAAAAGAAATTTTAATAACAAGCAAGCGAATAATATTTACAGAAGAACTGAAAATGCTCTTCTACGTAATCAAATACATATTACTAGGAAGTTACTGGATAACACCGATAAAAATCTTTTATATTCACATTTAGAAATTTCATCTATTTTGAATAAAGAAGATTGGGATAAAATTGATTCTATAACGTTTAAATCTATGGAAATAAATTTTGACATCTCATGTCAACGTCAAAAGAAAAAATTTAATAAATTATACAAACAACAAAATAATAGACCATCTATTGATTGTAGAAAACAGTTATAAACCTTTCTGATAATGTTGTTTCAGATTATGCTATTCAAGCGCTTTCTAAAGGAGGAAATTTTGCGATAACACCAAGAGTAATACCTTTTGAAGATATAATTTCCAACATCGAAAACTCCATTAGATTATTACCTTTTGATGCTGCTAATGAAGTTAGATATAACACCGTTAACATATTACGTAAAACAAAACCTCCAAAGAGCAACTTATCCTTTCGTCAACGGCATGCTTTACTTGATCTTAAACGCAATGAAAGTATTATAATATTAAAATCAGATAAAGGTAATGCAACTGTTATATTAAATATGAACGATTATAACACTAAGATAGAACAATTGTTGGGACCAGAAACTTATCGTGAAATACCAAAAGATCCAACAAAGAGTTTCTTTTAAAAACTAAAGAGCTGATTAAATTATCATCTATTCCTGAAGAAATAAAGAAGAAACTATCTAACTCTGAAGATATTTCACCAAAACTACATGGTTTACCAAAATTCATAAACCTAATATTCCTTTAAGGCCTATTGTTAGTGCAATTGGTTCTCCTACATATAACCTTGCAAAAAATCTTACATTGTTATTACAACCTCATATAGGAAAAACACCCCATTACATTAAAAATTCTGCCGACTTTGTTGAAAAAATGCATAGTTTCAAAATTGAAGAGGGTGATATAATGGTTAGTTTTGATGTTATTTCACTTTTTACAAAAGTACCTCTAAAAGAAACTATTGAATACATAGATCATCTTTTTCCAAAGGACATAACCATTCTTTTTCAGCACTGTCTTACTACAACTTATTTTCAGTGGAATAGTAAATTTTATGAACAGATTGAAGGTGTAGCAATGGGTAGTCCCTTAGTCCTGTTATAGCTAATTTTTATATGGAAAAATTTGAAACATTAACGTTACAAAATACACCTAAAAAACCTTCAGTTTGGTATAGATATGTAGATGACACATTTGTTATTTGGAGACATGGAGAAGAAGCACTGCATGAGTTTTTGGTTTTATAAATGGTATACATCCTAGTATTCAGTTTACCATGGAAAAAGAAACTAATGGAAGTTTACCATTTCTTGACATATTAATATCTAAAAATAATAATTCACTATCTTTTAAGGTTTACAGAAAGCCGACACACACTGATAGATACCTTCATAAATTATCCAACCACCATCCACGTCAAAAAATTAGTGTAATTAAATCTTTAGTAGATCGAGCAAAACGAATTTGTGACCCTGAATTTTGAATGATGAATATAAATATTTAAGAAAATCCTTACAAGATAATGGATATTCACTTACAGATATTAATAATGTTATTACACCTTCTAGGCGTAACCTTAAAGAAAAACCAGTTCTTAATGTTGGTACTGCTTTTCTTCCTTTTATAGCTAATGTTACAAATAGAATTGAAAAATCCTAATCAAATATGGCATTAGGACTATTTTTAAACCTACAAGAAAAATTAAAGAACATTTAAGATCACCTAAAGATGTATCAAACCCTTTATCATCTTCCGGAGTGTATAAGTTATCTTGTTCATGTGGAAAAGTATACATCGGGACCACAAAACGTAGCTTTGATACAAGACGCAAAGAACATATGAGATTTTGTAGATTGGGTCAACCAGAGAGGTCTGCTGTGGCTGACCATGCCCTGAATAATCTAAATCATGACATTCAATTTGACAATATGAAAATATTGTCAAGACAAACCCATTATTATGTTCGTTTGCAACGTGAAGCTATTGAAATATATAAACACCCGAATAATTTTAATAGACAAGAAGAAAATCTCCGTTTAAATAGGTTTTGGCATCTTATAATTAAAAAGAGCATAATGATACGCCTTGATTTTAATTTGTTTTCAACTTTTGGTATGTCTAGGTTTTTGCTGTGTTTTTCCTAGACCTTGAAGCAAATGCTTTATCAATTATATGTTAAATTTCCACAGCACTATAATTTAACATAAGTAGTTGAAATTAAATTGAAATTAAAAATTACAAAGAACGTTCTGCATTGTGCTTTTCATTGTTAATAACACTTCCAATTATTGATAAAGATATCTCTTTGTTAGATTTAACTGGGTTATTTTTTGATGTAATGTTTGGATTTGTGAATGCTTCTATCATTTTAAAATTGAAGTTTTTCACAACTTTACACTTACATCATAACTCAATTAAATTTTGTTAAATGTGTTTTTTGGCTGGCAAATTTCATTGTTAGCTTTCGTCGTAGAGAGTGTTCTGGTTTGTCATCTTTAAGACAGTTTAACAATATTTAATTTTAATGACCTAGTTATTCTTTACTACAATTTTATAGTTGGCTTATACGTTTCTCAAACTGTTATATTAATAGCAGGCTTATGTTTATGTTTGAATTTTTCAAATTTGACAAAATTGTTTACTACATCTTTAACAATTTTTAACATACATTACTACTGACGAAGATAACTGTAAGTGTTATCGAAACGTTTAGATTGTATAATTTAAAGTACACCATTAAAAATCCCAAAAGATAAGTATTTTAACATTAAATACATCTTTCTTATGTAAAATTTCTATAAAAATTTAATTGCAATGGCTCTTGCAAGATTCAAATTCTCACAACCTTACATTGTACCTTAATTTTAAATGAATATTAATAACGTCGACACATAAATTTGACAAACTCTGTAATACGTAAATTGGTATTGCATAATCCGAATAAGATAAAAATAATGCACAATATGATACATACACTGGTGAATACACTTTATGAAAATTAATTTAATCGCCTGAAGGGCTCTTAAGCAAAATATAAACAAGATAAAGCGTATTCATCCACCTGGCAAATACATAAAAAAAACTATGCACTATTAAAATCACCAACAAAAAGTAAACGTAGAAAAGTAGTTACCTTCACTCGCACAGTAACTAAAAATCTTTAAACCAAAAACCAAATAATTCGGTCACTTTTCCATCTGGTTTAGCGTGTGTATATATATATATATATATATATATATATATATATATTGAGATGGCTGGAAATAGTCATAATAAAGGGGCTAGAATTTATCGAGCTTAAATTCTATATAGTGTACAAGTTTAAATAAAATTGAATAAGTATACAGTTCGTTATGAAAAAAAAAATAGTATATGAGTGTAAAAATATGGTTTTGATGTAACAAAACAGGCTATGTGGGGTATGCACAAGGTTGTTATATTCATAAAAGCAATGAGCTATACCAGTAACATGTGAGAAAGGTCAACACGATTCATATTAGTGTGTACGATTAGTTTCGTTTAAAATATTTAAGTAATTTCACATTTTAATCAATTTATTTAAGCAATTTAAACACGTGACATATTGATCACATGAAGTACGATAATTCTAATGTGTAGAACATGTATAGTATTAAGCACAATGCATAAACTCTGCGAACTATAAAAAAGGGTTATGGTACGAACGCAGTATATTAGTAATTCACAGACAAAGTGTTTAAAAGTGCATAAGAAGTGGTAGTGACTTAGAAACGTAGTTAAGAACATGAACAACATTTGTGCAATGTGATATTTAATATATAATTACAATTTATATACAAAAATGTGTTAACAATATGGAAATATGAAAAGACAAAATTATGAACTATGGAATACAAATAAACGGTGATTGTGTTAGACAGATATATAAGAACATATTAGACGAACATTTCAAGTGATATAGACGTTTAAAACGCAAGTTAAAAGTAAATTTTATAAAGTTAGGTTAAGTATTATATTTAAGAATTTTACAAATTTATAGTTTTTATAGGATAGGATAAGTTTATAATAAATTATAAAAGCATATAATAGTAGGTTTCCCTCATTTTCACTAAGAAATTAACAGTATATATGTAATCTAAACATAAAATTAGAAAAGTTGGGTTAACCACCTAAAATTAAGATATGAAAGTGGAAATTTTGTTAAAACTAAGTAAAATGGGTTGAAATAGGTGTTTCTTTATACAGTTTTGTATGTGGAATTTGAATAATTAGTTTAGTTGTAAAATATAAAATTTGTTAGATAATAGTAAAATTAGGTTTTAGTTTGTCAAAATGTAAATTTTTGAAGCGAAATAGGGCATGTGAGATGCCTTTTTATGCAGAAAGTTGCCCTGGTTCCAGATTTGCATTTAAAAAGCAAACTCGATTTGATTTGTAAACGTTATGGCATAATTTATGTTTTAGTTAATTTAACAATTTTGTTTAGACCAATCAGATGCTAGGATCTTTTGTGTGTAATGTAGAAAAAAAATTGAAAATTTGGTATTCATGAGAAAGGTATAAAAGGAATTGCTCCTGGATTCTCACTCTCTTGCTTTTGTAATTTTTAGTGACTAACAAGTCATAGTGCTAGTAGTGTTTTTGTTAACATGTAACTTAAAATTTTCGTTAACATTATCGGATTTGAAACGCGGTCAACGTAGAGTTGAGATTTCACAAACAATTGTTTTAACCTATAGCGAAATTTGAAAATTAAGGTTACCGATTATAATTGTCGATAATATTGTACTTGTTTCATTTCGAAATCGTGTTTATGTCAATAAAATCCTTCAGTTATATTGGATGTGATGTTTATTTTTGAAAGTGATGGAGATTATAAAATAAATTTAACTTCATAACGGCATCTAAAATAAAAGTGCAAAAGAATTTAAAATTGTATATAGGAATAAAATACAAGTTAAATCCGAACAATTATTAAATATTTAAACCAACATTTAAATATACAAATAAAATAAAAGTGCTTGTCTGAAAGTATATGAGCATATTAAGTACATCGTATTTACCACGAGGAAGAGTTATCACCAGTGAATGGATTTGGATGAAATTATGGAATATAAGCAGCACCAATTTCAACAGCAAGGCAGTATCATCGATACATGGAAAGAAGTCTACGTCCAATGTCAATATGGAATAAGCCCAATGTGACCATTCTTTGGAAATTGCAAAAACACTTGTGAGTAAAATTTTTCTATCGTAACCCAACTATTGCATTGATTATTCTTTTGATGTCCCGTATTTATGTTTTTTGTTTGATTATGTATAAATGTTTGTGCGACATGTATCAATATCTGAAAAGTCAATGAACAGGTGTAATTATAAAAATTATAATTTTACTTTGAACAAAATCAAAATTGTACTCACTAATTTTAGATCCTTTTGTGAAATTTTTGATTGGCTGCATTTAATTAAGTTAGTAAGGACGCAATGCATGCGTAATTTGTGCAAATTCCAACGAAGTCTGTTTCACATTGAAACTATTAATTACATATTACAATTTAATTATTGACATGAATATTTCCATGTTGAAATGAAATTTCTTTTAATTTCACGAGAAAGATTTGAAAAGATGTTAAATTAATAATAATTAAAAGGTTAAAAGTTATTTATTTTATTTTTAAATTTAGTTTCAAAATATAGAATCCTATCCTCAAGGAGATATTGGGTTAGTCCGCAGCATTTTTAAATTTATATTCCATATGTAATAGAACTCTCTCCCCAAATTTATATCAATTTAATTATTCATTTTCACGTTATTGCCAACACAATATATATATATATATATATATATATATATATATATATATATATATATATCAAAGATTTATTAAAGGGATATTTATTAACAGCAACTTCTTTCATCTGTTGGGTTAGCTGTGTGCGCGAATGTACCTGGTGGATATACTGCATTACGTTACAAAAAAATACGATTGTAGTCCAAAAATAAGGAACAGCACTACCATTAAACACTAATTCCTCCTCGAAGGACACGTAAAAATGTCCCTTCTGACAAACGATACACAATTCCGGGGTGGCTGAATACTCTTCAAGAAATATCCCCAAAGGGTGCATGGGAAGGTGCTCCCTACGAAAACTTCAATTAAATTCCGGTAAGACGTAAATAAGTTGCACAACCACCTCTCGCGTGCAACGCCCTAACAACAAACAAATGAAAAAAATATATACCCAGTTCACACTCCAATTTGTAATAACTGCAAACACCGTCAAACAAAGTAAAATTTGTAACTAAATTAGTACTTCCAAAATTTATACTCGAACACATTCAAATTTCAATAATCTATACCCCATTCACGAGTCTGGGTACTACTAAATATACTAAAGTTTGAGAAAAAAAAGAATCTACGAACAATTCTAACTACACGTGACAAAAGGCAGCCCGTAATACATACCTACTGGCAGTTTGGGTGCCTACCAGCCTGAATTAGAATCATACACCAAAACCAAGCCGTTTTCTTTTATCAAAAAACACGTCTACCTAAATTTTTGTCCTTAATATCCAGTCTAAAAGAAGTAAAGTTTCACGGTTGCAATTAGTTTTTGCGATATTTTCTTTTTTTGTTATTATTGTAGCTACAGCTAGATACATTACTAGCCTAGCTTGCCTATAAATTATGTCATTCTTTATTTTCGATCTGGTTTCATTGATTAATACAACGTCTTTATCGTTCTTATTTAAAAACTACTCTAATTCATCAACCTTACTACGTAAAGCGCTTACGTACCATAACCAACCCTTTATTTTACAAGCCATATTTTCCCAAATTTCCTGTAAATTCAAATACTTCTTCATTGGTGTGTTGCGTTGCAGTTTTCAAGTATACTGTGTAGTTACTTTATTTCCTTTGTTACCTTTCTGTATGTGTTAATAAGTTTAATTTTTTTAGCTTACCCGTTACGTTTTGGAAATCTGAGCTGTAATGTCTACACCCCTGGATATGGATTTTTTGTTTAATTCGAGCGTAGTTTGTGACGATTTTATTCGCTGCTGTTTTTTGCTTCGTATTATTTCCAATCTCGGGTTTTTTGTTAAATGCAACTTAAACTATTGTGGAGATCGTTTGAACCCTTTTTTTAGTAACAGGTAGTACATCCAGTGTTTAGCCAGATCCACCCGAGTGTGGTTGTGTACGTTCCGCTATAAAGAGTGTACATTAATTTAGATTCTATCTGTATAAATAAACACAAATTCGTCTGTCTTTTACCAGCAAGATCCATTAAGGCGAATTATTCAACCTTCTTAATTTGAGAATTTGGTGACCATTGAATTGGTTCTGTATACTGTGACATTATGTGTGTAATAATCTTGGCGTTTACTTAGCTCTAACAATCCGCCATTCTGTAATAGAGCGTTCTTACTGCGCCGAACTTTCTTAATGCTGTTGTTTCTGAAGTGTTGTTCATAGATTTTTAAATGCTTTCTTATATTTTTGCGTAAAATTTTTATCTTGTCTGTTCAGGGAAGTGCTTTAATCATTTCAGTGCAAAGTCATGCGTTTTTTTCCTGTTTTGTCTTGTAGGCAAGGTATTCAGATTTCTTGTTTGTAAGAGTATCTTGTGGTTGTATAAATAAATGTCAAAGATATCAGTCCTGTAACACGAGAGCATTGCGTTTTGATTAAAATATCTAAAAAAAAATGTTGGGTATTGATAGCAAAAGTATATTAACAAATAAAGCCTTGGTACAATTCATACAAAAATATAACACTAGCGAACTGTTTAAAAAAATATGAAAAATTGTATCTTCTAATGAGGATTACCCGAGATAGTGACAGATTTTGAGATGTGATTTTACTCAGTATGCCTCTTAGAGGGTACTTAGATATGTATATTCTTATATCAAAACAAGTTTTTGTTGAGAGTGCACGATTGTTCTTCATAATATCTTGAAAGAAGATAATGACATACAAAATAGGCGCTTTTATATAATTTCAGCGCGGCGGCCGTTGTTCCAACATAAAGTTCAAGTGATGTATTGTAATCAATGTATCTGTTGTGGAACGCCACACGAAATTCCAACCTACAAAATGGAAATGAAATACTTTTAACAACATTTTTTTTAAGGATAACTATGCAACCTCTTTTATAAGAAGTTCAATACGAAAATAGGCAACATTGTAAACGCAAAAACAATAATCTATGTTAAACAGACGTTTAAAACTTCATAACAGGCAGAGATTAATAGACATCTAGATAGTAGATACTAACTTAAATTAAGAGAAATGAAATAATTTTCATTTCAATTTTTTTCGGATAACTATGCAACCTCTTTTTATGCGTTCGCAACGAAAACAGGCAACATTGTAAAAACAAAAACAATAACCTATGTCAAAATGACGTTGAAAACATTGTCACATTTAATTATTATTAATTATTATTAATTAATCGATATGTTTAAGGTCTATATCCAGATATTTTTAAATATTTGAAATAGATATGCAGATATTATAGAAATATTTAATAAAACCCTAAAACTGACGCTAAAAAAACCCCCTCACCGCCGCTGGATTTCACCCAAATTCTAATCAGCTCTAAGCCAAATGAAAACAAGCTTAAATACTAAATTTTAACTACGTAGGTTGTTGTGGACTTTTTGTGGACACTAACATACATCCACACATACACACACCCACACACCCACACACCCACACATCCACACATCCACACATCCACACATCCACACATCCACACATCCACACACCCATACACAGGCAACATTGTAAAAACAAAAACAATAGTCTGTGTCAGAATGACGTTGAAAACTTGATGTCAGATAGAGGTTGATAGACATAAATATACGTTAATGTAAAAAACTTACAAAGCCGCCCGATTCTATAACAATATCGATAATACATCTTCAGCATTTGAAACCATATTTATTTAATTTCTACATTTACTTCGCTTTACGCTAAAAAGTTTATGTAACATTAAATTTTCTTTAAAAAACACGTCTACACATTTCTTATAAAATTAATCCGTATTCGGGCAATGAAAAAATTTGAACACACTTAGATTCTACCTTAGGAATTATTTTCTCGCTAAATTACGCATCATGTCAAAAATTTGCATAAAACACAATTAATCGATGTGTTTAAGGTCTATATGTATGTATTTTTATATATTTGAAATATATATGCAGCTATTTTAGAAATATTTGATATAGACCAAAAACTGACGCAAATAAACCCCCCTCTCCGCCGATGGATTTCACACAAAATCTAATCAGCTCTAAGCCAAATGAAAGCAAGATTAAATACAATATTTTAAGTACGTAGGTTGTTGCGGACTTTTTGTGGATACATACACATACACACCCACACACCCACACACCCACACACCCACACACCCACACACCCACACATCCACACACCCACACATCCACACATCCATACATCCACACACCCATACACAGGCTACATTGTAAAAACAAAATCAATAGTCTGTGTCAGAATGACGTTGAAAACTTCATGTCAGATAGAGGTTAATAGACATAAATATACGTTAATGTAAAAAACTTACAAAGCCGCCCGATTCTATAACAATATCGATAATACATCGTCAGCATTTGAAACCATATTTATCTAATTTCTACATTTACTTCGCTTTACGCTAAAAAGTTTATGTAACATTAAATTTTCTTTAAAAAACACGTCTACACTTTTTCTTATAAAATTAATCCGTACTCAGGCAATGAAAAAATTTGAACACACTTAAATTCTAGCTTAGGAATTATTTTCTCGCTAAATTACGCATGATGTCAAAAATTTGCATAAAACACAATTAATCGATGTGTTTAAGGTCTATATCTAGGTATTTTGATATATTTGAAATATATATGCAGCTATTTTAGAAATATTTGATAAAAACCAGAAACTAACGCAAATAAACCCCCCTCTCTGCCGATGGATTTCACACAAAATCTAATCAGCTCTAAGCCAAATGAAAACAAGCTTAAATACAGAATTCTAAGTACGTAGGTGTTTTCGTTCTGGAGTTATCGTGGATACTAACATGCATCCCCCCATACACACACACACACACACCACCACACACACGCACACACGCACACACGCACACACACGCACACACCACACACACCACACACCACACACAGCACACACACCACGCACACAACACACCCACACCACGCACACACGCACACACGCACACACGACACCACACACGACACACACGACACACACGACACACGCACACACACACACCACACGACACACACGCACACACGCACACACGCACACACGCACACACACAGCACACACGCCACACGCACACGCACACGCGCACAACAGCACACACACGCACGCAGCACGATACACAGCACACACGCACACACACACGACACACACACACACACGCACACACACACACACACACGCACACCACGCACACGACAACGCACGCAGCACACACTACACACACACGACACACGCACACACCACACACACACACACGAAACAGCACCACCAGCACACGCAACACGCACACACGCACCACACGCCACACACAGCGACACAACGCACACACGCACACACCACAACACACACACACGCACACGACACACACACACACACGCTACACACACACCCACGCACGCACACCACCACACACGCACACACCACATACACACGCATCACACGCACACACGCACACGCACACACACCACACACACACACGCCACACACAACACCACACACGCACACGCACCGCACCACACACCACACCACGCACACACACCACACACACGCACACACCAACCAACCACACCGCACACGCGCACACACGCACACCACACACATACACCAACATACACGCGCACACGACACACGCACAAGCACACACGCACACACTTACACACGCACACACGTACACACGTACACACGCACACACGCAGACACACAGACACGCACCCAAGCGCCCACGCTCCCATAGAATTATACAATCTGTGTGTTGGGGATATTAAAGAAGAAGGTTCTGTCTTTGTGGTTTATATTAGAGATACCAAAACACGTAGACCCAGGGCTTTTACCATATTAAACGATGACAGTAGAGTAAATTATATTGATCTCATGTACATGAGTTTAAGACTGGAGCATGTGAAGATTGAAAAGTTTTTTGTGTTCTACAATGAGTGTACCTGTAATCCTATTGGCATTAACACATTTGATCAGATTCCTCGACAAGCTGCCAAGTATTCAAATATTCCCAATGCCGATCAATACACAAGACATTCATTTCGTAGTGGAGCTGACATTAGAACTTTAAAACGGCACGGGGATTGGAGAAACAATGCTGTTGCTGAGGGGTACCTGGCAGACTCCATCGAAAACAAGCAGAAAACTCCCAATACCTGAGGATCTAGTAGCGTACAACAAATGGGTAACCGAGAAATATCTATATCAACATCTTCAAGCAGTACAAGCGAATGCCTTTTTAAAACATCTGGTGGAATTTCAATTACCAGAAATTCCAATTGCACCATTAATATTAACATCAGTAATCAATAATTTCTTTAATATTATATTAATTTCAGATCATAAATAAACTGTAGTATTAATATAAATAAATAATTTGTTCAATTTCTTTGTTTGTATTTCATCGTCAAGACGACTTTATGGCGTAACGTTACAGCATGCATGTCATAAAGTGACACATTATTAAGGAATTTGACATTAATAACCAAGGCATTCTAATGCTAGTCGACGCCAAATAAATATACTTTAATATCTCGTACAGCACCTCGTAACAAAGGACTACTATTATCACGTTCTTTTTCAAAATAACCAATTCAAGAAGCTACTGCTTTGATTTTGTTTTGAAAACAACACATTTTTTTACGCTGAAGCCGTAAATGTAGCACAACAATGAGTTTGTCTTGTCAAATTGAATGTCATCATTTAAATTATTTAAAGCATGCTCAGTCGCTGCAGATTTCTTTGGTTGACCTAATCTACAAAATCTCATATGTTCTTTACGTCTTATATCAATGTTACGTGTTGTGGTTT
Source organism: Vesta saturnalis (assembly GCA_036346205.1). NCBI lineage: Eukaryota > Metazoa > Arthropoda > Insecta > Coleoptera > Lampyridae > Vesta > Vesta saturnalis. The sequence goes on from JARFJB010000834.1 coordinate 2,718,551, forward strand.
TAATGTAACCTTTTCCGCAAGAACAAGATAACTTATATACCCGGAAGATAATAATGTGTTTCAAGCTACTTTAGGTGACCTTAAACGTTCTTTAATTCATCATGTAGGTTTAAAAACAGTCCGAGTGCCATGATTGATTAGGATTTTTTCAATTCTATCATACATTAGTTATGAGAGGAAGAAAAGCAGCCACTGTTTTTTCTTTACGGTTATGTCTAGCAGGTGTAATAACATTATTAATATCATTAACTGAATATCCATTAGCTTGTAAGGATTTTGTTAATATTTATATCCGTCTTTCAAAAATTCAGGATCACAAATTCGTTTTGCTCGATCTACTAAAAGTTTAATGGAACCAATTTTCTGACGCGGATGGTGGTATGCTCATTTATAAAGGTATCAATTAGCGTTTGTCGGCTTACTGTAAACCTTAAAAGATAGTGGATTATTAGCTTTAGGTATTGGTATGTCAAGAAACGGTACACTTCCATTAGTTTCCTTTTCATGGTCAACTCGAGGCTAGGACCCCCATTATCATCTTATGCAATGTATAAGTTATTTTGTTTATATATATATATATATATATATATATATATATATATATATATATATATATAATTGGAACCGCAAAACGTAGCTTTAATACAAGACGTGAAGAACCTATGAGATTTTGTAGATTAGATTAGATTGGAGAAATGTGCGGTAGCTGAGCATGCTTTAAATAATTTATTCAATTTGATGATATGGAAATATTGTCAAGACAAACTTATTGTTATGTTCGTTTACAAGGTGAAGCTATTGAAATATGTAAACACCCTAATAATTTTAATAGACAAGAAGAAAATTTTTCTTTAAATAGGTTTTGGCAGATTATAATTAAAAAAAGGCACAATGGTACGCCTTAATTTTAATTTTAGCTTTTGGTAACTCTAGGTTTTATGCTGTTTTTTTCTAAACCTTGAAGTAAATGCTTTACCGATTATATGTTAAGTTACCACAGCACTGTAATAATTTAACACATGTAGTTGAAATTAAAATTAAAATAAAAAATTATATGAAACGTACTACATTGTATTTTCACTGTAAAATAACTCACAATTATTAACAAAACTATTTCATTGTTAGATTTGACTGGATCTTTAATTGTTTCTATTTAGGAATGGCTTTGTCAATTTCAAATTGAAGGTCTTCACAATTTTACACTTACACTATAATTTGGTAAAATTTTGCTAAATTTGCTCTTTGATTATGTTAATTGTTAAGCTTCGTCCGTTAGAGGGTGTTCTGATTTATCATCTTCAAGGCAGTTTAACTATATGGATCTAGTTATTCTTTACTAAAGTTGTATTCCATAGTTGATTTTATACGTTTATCAAATAGTTAGGCTTATGTTTGCGTTTTCACTTTTTCAAATTTCATAATTTTTGTTCAATATCTTAAACAATTCTGAGTTATTATGACTACTGAGGACGATAACTCTAAGTGTTACGGAAACGTTCAGATTTGTGTAAAACATTCATAATAAAATACACCTTAGAAAATGTTAGTTTCATTTGATGTATTTCTTAACGTGGAATAGATTTTCCATAAAGTGATTTGAATTTTTTCGAAAGTTTTGCGAAATATGCTAGGAGAACGTTTTCCGGAAGGAAACTTACATTATTGGATTGTTTCCATTCCATAAATGTATAAATTTGAGTATACTGCCGTTTTGGTTTTTTTTACTGTAAACTCATTGTGTATGCTTGTGCAATTTCTCGAATTTAGGGAGGCATACATGTTTATATTACCACCATCACTACCAACATCCATTATAAAATATTATATTAATAAATATTTGGTGCGGATCACCAGTCGACCTTCCAACCTACAAAATTAAATAATAAAAATAATTTTAATAACATTTTTTTTATGATAATTGTGCAACCTCTTTTATAATAAGTTCATTACAAAAATAGGCAACAATGTAAAAACAAAAACAATAATCTATGTTAAGCGGACAGAAGTCTAGATGCTAACTTATATAATTAAAGGAAATATAATAATTTTTATTTTATTTTGGCACCATAATGTTCTTTATACGCCCCCAAATGCGGGCGTAATGTGGTCCTTATAGCAGGGAAATGTCATTGTTGCTAAGCAGCATGATTGACAGCAAACACATGACATGATATGTCATGTAAGTTGAAAGAATTATTGAAACAACAACCTTTATTAATAAAAATAATAGTAATGAAACTTATTCTTTATAAAAATTGAAAATACAGTTGGATGGATTTGAAATTGTAACTCCAGATCAGCCAACACCAAAGCTGACAGTTCCTTCGCCGTTTTGTGGTATGCTTATAGCTGCTGTACCATTAATGTTCTGAGCAATTTTAATTTTATTTTGCAGAGAATTCTCTACATATGATTCGGCTACTTTATCCGATCGCCATCCACCAAGCTGCTTCAGTGCCCTTGTATCACCGCCGCTTTCTGCAAATATCGTCGCCGCACTTCTGCGAAAGCAGTGCCCTGTGTATTTATGGGCATCCGGTAGATTGAGGAACTCTGCTATTATCCTCGGATTTTTGCCTAAGGTGTTTTTCCCAACAGTCTGAGCACTACATTTGCCATTATGGTACGACAAATACAAGCTGTCAATTTTAGTATGTTCGGGTCGTAATACAAAGAGACGTAATCAACCAATCCATCGCTTGGTACAATTGTAAATTGCCCCGAAGTATAAGTTTTGGTTTTTTTGATCTTCACTAATAGGATCCCTCAGTTGTTACGTCCTGTACAGCCAAATCGTGCAGTTCTTCGCGACGACATGCTCCAAAAATACCAAAGGCTGTGACAACCTATAAAACACAATAATTTTATAATGAGAATTGGAAAAAAACTAAAATCGTTATACCTTAACTAACTAGTACGTATGATCAGGCGCCTTCAACATGAATTCTTCAATTTGATGCCGTTGCAATACATAGGACTTTTTAGCTTGATCACCTACAGAATTATTCTTCATGAATTCTGTGAGCATGGAAAAACGAGATATATCAACATCTTCCTTCAACTTGAACATCGTTTTCAATTTAGAATATAAACACCACAGTGACGACGGCTTATAGATCTTTGACTGCAAAAATAGATATTTATTGAATAGAGATAATTGACTAATGTATATATACAATCCCTTACCATTTGAGACATGTATGCCATCACAACTTTTTCATCACATTTTGTGGACACATTTTTTGTGCTCCGCCACGCGCAGAACTTTTCGTACTCTTTTATGTATAAATATTTCGATTTACTTAGAATTATTTTTGCCAGGGCGGCCTCAAATTCATCTAAAATTTTTTGTGAATAAGTTTTTGCGTTTTCACCTTCCATTTTAGAATGCAAATTATTTACAAACAGTACCTTAGCAACAATTTAGCAATATCACAGTATCTTAGTAACAACAAATTAGCCTACTGTCGACTTTATTTCACTGTATTTGCATTTAAAAACTTGCCGAAAATACTGAATCTTTTTAAAATTTTGTTCCAGTTTCATGGTGCAAAATAAAATAAAACATTGTATGTACCACGGGCATAATTGTAGATTATGGCTCTCAGGAATATAAAAGCCCTCCGCTTCGCGTCGGGCTTTTAACATTCCCTCGAGCCATAATCTTCTTATTGTGCCCTTAATACATAAATATCTATAATTATAATTTTTTTAGGGTAACTATACATTATACGTTCATAACGAAAACAGGCAACATTGTAGAAACAAAAACAGTAATCTATGTCAGAATGAGGTTTAAAACTTCATCTCAGATAGAGATTAATAGATATAAATACATGTTAACTTAAGAAAAATTCCAAAGCCGCCTGCTTCTACAAGATATCAATAATACAGTATAACCATTTTCAGTGATATCGTTAAAGCCAAACAAAGTGGCGCGCACGTCATCAATGACGTATTTCCATGTCTTATGTGGCTACATTTCTGTCGCAAATTGTATAATAACTCTAAAGGTAATATAATTAATATAATACTTTTGAGAGAATAATTTATGTGCTTGTTTTTATTGGGTTTAGACGCCTCTCAATGTACAATTTTTTTATAAAATTTTAATCAACAAGCTAGAAAGTAACGACGTCAACCTAGTCGCTGTCAGAAATAGCGCTGCGTTGCGGTCTGTTATTCAGCGATTCATCGATATTTTAAGGTTACGGATGATATTATTCTGACAGGCATATTTGATTGATTTTTGTCGTCAACAATTTGTAATAGTGAGATCTGTATTTTCTTTATTCGGTTGCCAAAATGCCCAAGCAAATGGATAGTCGATGCAAAGAACTTGTGACATCATTAATTAGCTATTTCGAGCAAGTAAGGGATAATAATGGGTCTCTGTTGCCCTTAAATGCTGCTCGAGAGGTAAAATTTGCATAATACATATCAAATAATCGTACTGCAAGAATATTTTATTGTAGCGTGTAGCTGCTACTCTAAACGTCAGTTTAAGGACAGTAAGCAGAATCTCTCAAGCAGAAAAAAACAATGAGAAGTTAAAGTCGCCAAAGAAAGATCGTTGCTATTGTAAGCGAGTTACAAACACAGCAACATTAAATACAAGCGGTATTCGTGATACTATTTATAATATGTACCAAAGAAGTAACTAATAATGGCTAATGAACATTTTACAATTGTCTTTTATAAAATTGAATTTATTGTTATATTTATCATTAAAGACATTAATATAATAAAAACGTTTTATCCTGTACGGTTTTAGAACAACACATAACCATTCAATCCCTGTGATCCCAACTAAAATATGGGGAATTATTGAATGGCAGTACCACTTCTTTGAGAAGATTGCTCACGACACTTGGATTTAAATGGATGAAGGATAATCCACGACGTGGACAATTTTGAAATAGCTTACCTATCTGTTTATAAATCATTTAACTTATTTATTTACTTACAGAAAACAAATGTGAGAACAGTTACAATTATATGTGTTGTTATTTTTGCTGGGAAATTAAATATTTTCTGATCACTCAGGTAATACTGTAAATGTAAACGTCATCAAACGCTGATGACGTGCGCGCCACTTTGGTTGTCTTTAACTTTATTTAAAAAATTTTTTAACTTACCTTACGTTATATTAAGAAACTATCTAAAGAAAAGTTATGTAAAATTAAATTTTTTCTAAATATGTCCACACGTTTTCTTATAAAGTTTATCCTTATTCACATACTGAACAAATTTTAACGGTTAAATTCTACATTAAGAACTTTTTTCCGCTAAATTACGCGTCGTATCAAAAAATAGCATAGAACATAGTTAATCGATATGTTTAAGGTCTATATTTGGGTATTTTTATATCTTTGAAATATTCTGCGGTTTTAGAAATATTTGATCAAAACCAAACACTGACCCTAACAAACAATCACTCTCCGCCACTGGATTTCTCCCAAAATCTAATCAGCTCCAAGCCAAGTGAAAACAAGAAAATACAAAAGTTTAAGTGCATAGGTGTTTTGGTTCTGGAGTTATCGTGGATACTAACATACATCCACACACACGCACGCACGCACGCACGCACACGCGCACGCACACAAGCACGCACCCACGCACCCACGAACCCACGCATCCACGCACCCACGCACCCACGAACCCACGCATCCACGCACTCACGCACCCACGCACCCACACACCCACACCCAAACACCCACGCACACACACAGACACAAACACAGGCACAGACACAGACAGGGACACGGACGCGGACACGGACACAGACACGGACACGGACGCGGACACGGACACGGACACGGACGCGGACACGGACACGGACACGGACGCGGACGACGAGACGCGGACGCGGACACGGACACGGACACGAACACGGACACGGGCACAGGCACAGACACAGACACAGACTGCAGACAGGTTGGAAGGTAAACATTATACGGGACAACGACAACTTATTAGTAGGTTGCTAAGATGCGCTTGGTTTCAAATCAATGTGATTGTTTCATATTAGCGTAAATTCTTAAAAGTCAAAGAATCTAGAGTGATTTCTTTGTAAGAAATCACAATGTAAATAATTAATGCTATTATTCAATTTAACAAGAATGAACGTAATATTTAATAGTCGTGGAGAAGATGCAATAGTGGACGAGCTCATTGGATACTATAAGTACTATAACCGATAGTCTTTAGTACGGTCTACGTCAAAATTTAAATCTCAAAAAGTACAGATATAGATTTAATGTTATGTGCTTGTGAGCTCGACTAATGGTTAATTGGTGAAAATGTTTTTAAAACATTAAATAATAAATAGTAGTCTATACACTTGCTTAATGGGTACAGACGCAGAGGAACGGTCCCGAAACGGAATAAAATAGTATGTGCTTAAACATACGAAGTATTTGCGACAGTAATGATTGAACGATTACAAAAAAAATGTAATGTATCTCCGTTTGTTAAGAAATAAAAACAGAAGTAATGTTTATGTGGAGAAGAAAAAAAACTGGGTGTAAGCTTCATTAACTTATTTGTATTTTTACGCGCTTTGCCGTTTCGTAGGGGTTATAAAATTTATTGAAGCCAGTTACAAACAATTAACATAAAATCCTAATTGCTTCCCTCAGCTAAAAATCCCTAAATTCAATGAACACATAAAAAGGGTTAAAACCGTAAAAGCTTTCTCTTTCGGCAAATTCCTTTACTGCACTTTAACCCTTTAGTGTTTATTCACCCCAGTGAATTTTATTTTGTTTTAAAATATCATTGAATATACTCTAGGAGGGTACGTCTTAAAACTTCGTTTTTTTAAGCTCATTCACACTGCTTTCATACGTATTTGACCCTCCTATGTTTTCAATTGGAACATCCGTTGGGTGAACGTTTTAGCCAAACTTTATTCGGGTGCACGTTGCGCGTGTACGCAAATGAACGTTAATGTTTGAACAGACACAGACGATTCAAATAATGTCCATTAGCAAATTTCTTTTACGGAAACTCGCAATTTTTTTTCTCGATTAACTCTGAGTACATACCACTTTTTGAAAGTGGTGGTCAAGCAATCACATGAACCAATCCTAAACTGAACGTAATCTGGATTCATTAATATACACGGTATATACATATTTGTTTTTCTCATCTTTTTCATCGCTTTCCCCTAACTCCTTTAAGGAGCAAGGGAACACTCATTTCCCATCAGCCAGCCTTCTTTTGCGGGGCTCATTAAGTCTTGTATCGATCGTCCGGGTCTTCTTCCACACTTCTTACAGCGTGTGAGAATTTTAATATGCAGCACTGTGTACGCGCCCCTCATTAATGCAAAGATTGTTGGAATTGAATAGCTGTCTTGAGGCTTGCTTTGAAAATGTAAGTTGTGCTTACGTTCCAAGGCTGTTTAACCGATGGATAATTCTCGAGTGTGTTTTATATCAGTTTAGTTCAAAACTTAATATGCACTCTATATTGCAATACAACGACCTTGACTACTTCTTACTTGACTGTACTGCCCTACATTTTTAAATCAGCTAGGTGGCTTGCATCTCTGTTATCACACCTATTCATTGTAAGACGGAAGAAGTTATGCTCAATTTTTCCTGTAATATACAACATAAATGGGTAATACGTATTGCTGTAGTTTGAACTACAGGTTGATTTAATTGCTGAAGTGCCATTTTCTGGACGTTATTGATAAACTGTCTTTTTAAAAAATTTAATGATATTTAGTTGATGTCTTTACCGATTTGAAAGCACAAATACCACATAAAAAACATTTCAATTGAAATAAAATTTAAAAAACAAGTCTTTCCTTCCTTTTATTTATGTACCTACAATATTTTCATAAAGTAAGTAAAGTTCCTGTGTTTGATGTAATAATCAAGTATTTATTAAGGTAATATGACAAACTTCGTTTTCAACGCACTGATGCATAGAAATTATTGTTTTCCACTAACTTCTAAACTTACCTTGTAGAATTCACGAGGGAATACACTTATTGCCACAAATCGTTTTAAGAAAAATAAAATAGAAATAGATATTCGTGTTATCACGTCTAAATTAACAAAAAAAACTTAGGAGGATTAGGCCCACATTTTATACAGCAAATTAAAAATATATCAGTTACATAAATTCGGATAAATATAACTATAATATTAGTTGAGTTCATCGTCCTATTTCCACAGTTTTTGCTTTTTGAGCGCGACGTTTCGGAAGCGGACTCGGCTTCCGTCATCAGGGTTAGTCCTGAGAACGACTTGAGTCGAATTCATATGTGATGATTTTTTCCCAAGCACTTGACTACTCTCAGATTCATGCTTTGATACCTTTCAGTTACAAGTTACCTTTACCGCTGAGCCACTGAGTAATCCAATATATATTTTTTAGAACTTATATATATATATATATATATATATATATGTATATACTTTTTTGTGGCTGCACAGTAGTTTATTGCGCATGTTACGCAGGTGTATTGCGCTTAAGCTCTTCGCACATTATTGGTATCCATATGGGTTTCATTTCCAGACTAGCTTGGCTTATTGAAGTTTCTGCTAGTGTGATGTATGTGGCTTCCTTGAGTTTCCGGCGAGTAGTATTCTCCTCCTTTGCCACTATCTGTACGTTATCCCTTGGATGAGGTGGTCTTCGTTCCAGACGTGTTCGGCGATTCTTGATTTTTCTGTTTGGCCCTTGCGGGGGTTGTTCTTATGTTCTCGTGTTCTCACTTTGAGTGGTCTACTGCTTTCTCCTACGTATGCTGTGCCACATTCGCATGGTGGGCTGTATACACCATTCTTGGAATTCTGAACTGCATTGTGTGGTTTGGTTTTGGTTAGTATTCCCCTGAGCGTTCTGGTCGATTTGAAGGTAGTGCGTATCTTGTATTTGCTGCTTATCCTTCGTATTGTGTCTGAGGTACCTTGTATATATGGTATTATCGCTGTACATTTAGGTTCTTCTTTTCCGGTTACCCTTTTCCTGTTTAGGTTAGGTGTTTTTCTTTGTTCAAGTGCTCTGGTTTTCAGCATATTGTTTTAGCTCATCGTACAAGTATTTTGTTGTTCTAATATATATATATATATATATATATATATATATATATATATATATATATATATATATATATATATAATATATATACTGGCTACTTTTATATTGAGCAGTATTGCTATCTTGAAAACCATAGGAATTACAATGTCGGTTGAATGGGACAAAAGTTGCGCATAAAAGGGACCAACAAAATTTTGAAGACAAATCTATAATAACTCTTACTGTTTACGATTTATACAGGGAAAACCAAAATATAAGAATTTTTAATTGTTGTTGTATCTCCTTTATTTTAAAAGATATTAAAAAATTGTACTTACATTTTTTAATTTAAATTATACATGCTATTCTGTAGTGGCGTCAAATTTTTTTTACAACGTTTCGTCTATTTAGGGATACCATCAACATTTTTTTTTTAAATAAGGACCTGTTTTTTTTCTACACTAAATTAATTACAATACCACCATACATACACCCCCAAAATTATTTTTTGATTACCCGTCGTTTCGTCACATTTCTATCCATCATCAAAAATTTTATGAACATTTCAGCTGAAGCCGTACCTGTTGTGTTAACTAAAATTTCGGTGGATATGCATTAGCCCCCCCTTTTTTAGTTTATTATTCGTCTATTTGTTAACGCTATTTCTTTTGTACAAAGAAGATTATTTTCAGTAATATGCAGATGAAGAAAGAAATAGATCAATTATTAAATAATGTCCTTACAGATCCATTTCATTGGGTTTACCTACTTTGTTGTAATTGATATTTAAACTAACAAAAAGGTAAATAACACAATATTAAAAAAAATGGCATGGAAATAATGATAAGACTGTAGAAATTCTTTAAAATATTCATTTATGATTTTCAATGTAGGTTCGACTGCTTAATTTTTTTGTTGTTTTTTTTTGTGTGTTATTGCGCGTCGACATCTAAGGTCATTGGCGCTTCCTACGTTGCTCTATATTTGTTTTAGCAGATTTGTGTTTCTGAGGTACGCTATTAATTTTTGTACTTCTTCCGGGTCATTGCTGAGTATATCTTCAACACTTTGCTTGAGGCGATTACGTTGGCGTTCATTGTTAAATAAAGCACATTCTATCAGCAAATGACTTACAGTTATAGGCACATTACATTCGTTACATCTGGGTGGCTCACTTCCCGTAAGGTAATATTCAGATGTAATTTTCGTGTGTCCTATGCGTAATCTGGTTAGCGTTACCTGCACCTCTCTTGTAGTATTTTTAATTGTTTTCCAAGGCAGTACCGATTGTTTTACTTTTCTAAGAAAAGTGTCTGATTCATCCCATTCACTTTGCCAAGATTTAGTAATTATAGCAATTAGTAGTTTCGCAGTCTCTTCATAAGTATGTATTTTTGCTTCTATTTCATCTTCCTTTTCCGCTGCACTGGTTGCGGCTTCGTAAGCTACATGCATACTATTTAGTTGACTGTAATCAGTCACTATCATAAAAGTAACTAGCTTCGGGGATTTATATATTTCTTGTAGTAGTGAGAGGATCAGTTGGGCCAATGGATAGGTTGTAAATCTATTCGTAACGCGTTGAATGGCTATTTTGGATTTACTTATGATAAGGTACCTTGTAGATTGGCGAGATATATAACAATATAGTAGTGCCTGATATATAGAGTAGATTTCTGCCGTGATTTCGGAACTTTCTGGGGGGAGAGACCAAGAGTGGGGATTGCTCTCTAGGTAAATTGCACTACCAACACCTTTCTCAGTTTTGGTTCCTAGTGTATATATTACTATTTCATTGGAAAACTGGTTTATATTGAATTTATTTGATGAGTTATCAAGATTCATCACAATAGGTAATCTAATTTTCCATGGTGGTTCCAGATTATTGAATTTTAAGAGTGTTGGTAAATTTATTTGGTTTTTATCGAGCATCTCGTGCGCACGTATTCTGACTGGCCTAGTTCTTGTCGGGCATTCTGCATATGCGCGAGTCCTCTTAAACAAGGTGTTGAGGCTAGGATGGGACGGTTGAGCTTTTATGCGTGCTAAATAGCAAAGTAGCATTCGCTCTCTTCTTTTCGCAAGAGAAGGGACCCCTGCATCTACGTAGATACTTTGGATGGGGCTGGTATTATTAAGAGTGCCGCGAAATTCAAATAGTTGAATAAATGTCAATTACTTTGTCAGTTTCCAGCGTTTTTGAAGTATTTAGTTAAATTTATTCTTAAATAATAATTATTACATTATGGTTCGTTATTCTGTAGAAGAAAAACGAGATATGTACGATGTTTTTATAAAAAATAATAGAAATGTTGATGTGGCAGTGCAGACATACGCAAATTTGTATCCAAATAGGAATTGTGCCGCAAGAAATACGATTTATGCGGTATCTAAAAATGTAACTGAAACAGGTAGTGTGTTTAAATTAAATCGGGCACATCAAAGAAGAGGTACAATAAACGACATAAATGTGTTAGCATTAGTACACGTAAATTCAAAAAATTCGACAAAAAGCATTGCAACACAATGTGGGATATCCAGATCAGGAGTTAAAAAGGTATTGAAAAAGTACAAATATCATGATTATAAATACCAACCAGTCCAGACGTTACACAGAGATGATCCTGCCCGTAGACTGACATTTTGTAACTGGTTTAGACGTAAGTTGAATACCAACAGGTCGTTCCATAAAAATATTCTATAGACAGACGAAAGTACATTCACAAATTGCGGAATATTTAATAGAAAAAGTAAGCACTATTACGCAACAACCAACCCTCATCTTACTCGACAGGTGCGGCCTCAGGTACGATTTTCATTAAATGTGTGGTGTGGCATTATTGGCAACGTTGTAATAGGGCCCAAATTTATAGATGGAAATTTAAATGCCGATAATTACATCAATCTATTGGTAGAAGTGTTAGATGAAATGCCATTATTGGTTCGACGACAAATGACATGGTTTATGCAAGATGGTTGTGGGGCCCATAATGCTAACAGAGTTCGAAATTACTTAAATCGTCAATTTGGGGGTAAATGGATCGGAACAAGAGGTAACAGAAAGTGGCCACCACGCTCCCCTTGCCTAAATCCTGTCGATTACTTTTTGTGGGGTTACCTAAAAAATAAAATTTATGATAATGAGTTTCAAAGCATCAACGAACTAAGGGCTCAAATTGTCGAAGCTTTCGAGCAAATAGATCCAGATATGATTGTTAGGGCAACAGAGCATATGTATGAAAGAACGCGACTTTGTGTTGAAAAGGCCGGTGGCCATTTTGAACAATTTTTATAAATTTATTTTGTGTATCATTTAATTATGTTAGTTTGTTTCTGTTAATTATTATTAAAAAGTCATACAATAATAATATTAGTTATTTGTTTTTTTGGATTGAATAATTTGTGCATAATAGTAACCTTGTTTCTAGTTGATAAGCACTAGTGCTTAACAGCGGGTTTTCAATTAACAAACAGGTACGGCTTCAGCTGAAATGTTAATTAAATTTTTGATGATGGATAGAAATGTGATGAAACGACGGGTAATCAAAAAATAATTTTGGGGGTGTATGTATGATGATATTGTAATTAATTCAGTGTAGAAAAAAAACAGGTCCGTATTTAAAAAAAAATGTTGATGGGTTCCATAAATAGAAGAAACGTTGTAAAAAAAATTTGACGCCACTACAGAATAGCATGCATAATTTAAATTAAAAAATGTAAATACAATTTTTTAATATCTTTAAAAATAAAGGAGATACAACAACAATTAAAAATTCTTATATTTTGGTTTTCTCTGTATAAATCGTAAACAGTAAGAGTTATTATAGATTTGTCTTCAAAATTTTGTTGGTCCCTTTTATCCGCAACTTTTGTCCCATTTAACCGACATTGTAATTCCTATGGTTTTCAAGATAGCAATACTGTTAAATATGAAAAGTAGTCACCCTGTATATATATATATATATATATATATATATATATATATATACAGGGTGTCCGGTGAGGAACTGTACAAACTGAAATGGTATTTTCCTTGGGTCAATTTAAGTAAAAAAGTCCCATAAACATAGGTCTGATTCGCAATAGTTACCCAGATACAAGCGTTTAAAGTTTATAAATGATCACATATTTTTTCAAAAGTAATTATTATTAGTCAACTGGAAAAACAAAACCGAAACAATCTGTCATTTATTCGTTTGTGTTCTAATAATGACAAAGTGGATTGTAGTAAATTAAGTGTAATTTAAATTTAAAATGCCTTTTCAATTTTCTAACGAAGAGTATGCTGACATCATTTACATTTATGGATTTTGTGATGGAAATGCCAGAGCTGCCGTTACGGAATATGAATGAAGATTTCCCAACAGGAGGATTCCAAATCACCAAACATTTTCTTCTGTGTTTCAACACGTTCGAACTCATGGTTCATTTCAATAAGATCTGATCGTCCTGTGGAGTTAAATGTGAATGAGCAAGAAAACCATGTACCATGTGGATTTTCATCTGACCACAAATGAGAATTGCGTGTATTGTTCACTCCATCTCTAGTAAATTGCGCCTCGTCACTAAATAAAGTGAATGGAACTAGTTGTGGATTTTCTTGTAGCCACTGGCAGAAATTCAACCGCAAAGCAAGATCTCCAGGTTCAAGGTGCTGAACGTTTTGTGTATGATAGGGATACAAAAGCCCATCATGTAATGTTTGCCATACTGACATACGGGGGACTCCCGTTCGAGAAGAAATTCTTCTAACACTCAACCCTGGACTCCGATCAACGATCTGTAGAATGTTTTGCATTTTTTTTGCATTTCCATCACAAAATCCATAAATGTAAATGATGTCAGCATACTCTTCGTTAGAAAATTGAAAAGGCATTTTAAATTTAAATTACACTTAATTTACTACAATCCACTTTGTCATTATTAGAACACAAACGAATAAATGACAGATTGTTTCGGTTTTGTTTTTCCAGTTGACTAATAATAATTACTTTTGAAAAAATATGTGATCATTTATAAACTTTAAACACTTGTATCTGGGTAACTATTGCGAATCAGACCTATGTTTATGGGACTTTTTTTACTTAAATTGACCCTAGCAACATACCATTTCAGTTTGTACAGTTCCTCACTGGACACCCTGTATATATATATATATATATATATATATATATATATATATATTGGGTTACTCAGTAGCTCAGCAGTAAAGCTGTCAGACTTATAAGTGAAAGGTACTAAAGTTCGAATTTGAGAGTAGTCAAGTGCTTGAGAAAAAATCATAACATATTTTATATAAAGGAGGACCACCGCATCAAATGAGATAACATGCAGATAGTAGCAAAGGACCAGAATACAACTCTCCGGAAACTCAAAGAAGCCACATACATCACACTAGCAGAAAATCCTATTATATATATATATATATATATATATATATATATAAGTTCTAAAAAATATGTATTGGACTGCTAGTGGCTCAGTGGTAAAGGTGTCACATTTGTAAGTGAAAGGTACCAAAGTCCGAACCTGAGAGTAATCAAGTGCTTAGGAAAAAATTATAACATATGAATTCGACTCAATTGCGAAAACAGTCCTTCTCAGGACTAAGCCTGATGATGGAACAGAGTCCACTTCCGAAACCTCGCGCTCAAAAAGCAGCAAAAACTGTGGAAATGGGCCGATCAGCTCAACTAATATGAAACCACAGTTACAAAACACTTATAATGCAGAATTAGTAACTCGGTACGGCCCAAAGTCAAACAACTTTTCAGAAAGCTTGAAACATCCATAAACAAGCGAGCACTAGAGGAGAGCCACCTACCCTTCCGCTGCAAAACCCTTCATAACAACGTAATACAGGGGTGAGTACAAACAAATTCCAAAAGACCCCACACCATTAATCGAAAGACCCTGGGAAAACATAAATTACCAGAGTAATACAGGGGACTTACCCCACACTACAGCAAACCTGCACATCCTCACGGCCTACCAAAGATCCATAAGCGAGGAAGGCCAATTGTCAGCTCGAGAAATTCAACTTGTCACCCATTAGCACACTATCTTCTAGGCATTATCACACTCTTATCCGGAAAAACCGAGTCTATAGTCAAGAATACCCATCACTTCGTTGAAACCACCAGAAACTTCGAAGAAATACTGGTAGGCTTCAACAGCGTGAGCCTATTCACAAATGTGCCCACCGATAAGGCACTATCACACTAAACACAATAATGGAACGTCTGAAAATTTTATTATTTATTACATGGAGTCTGTTAAGTATAAATGTTTACCTGCATTCAAAAAATATTGGTTTAAGGTATATTTGGAATATGTTGATTACGAATAACTAGTGGCAATTTAATTTGCTTAATAGTGCAGTTAAAAATATCCAAATTGCCTTCAACTGAAGAGTAAGCAGAGATCATCCTGTACAAAGGGGAATGTAAAAGCACATTAGTTCGTGTGGCAGGTAGGTAGAACACATTACTTGAACGAGAATTCATTCTTGGAACTCTAAATTGTATTATGTTGAGAATCTCTGTGCAGTCGATTAAAGGCGATATGGCTTTGTATAAAAATATTACAGAGTTAATCTTTCTTAATATTTCAAAATATTCAAAATATTAACAGGTAGATTGAGCAACCTTCTACTATTATTACATTAAATGATTTAGAAATACTAACTTCAATTACAGTTATTTTTATTGATACATTGATTCCTGAGCAACATTACCAATAAGACTCGATTCACAATTCAAATTAAGATACCGTAGCAGAGTTGGTCATGGTTAGCTTCGATTAGAAATTAGCTTGTGTCAGTATCAATACTCGACAGCGGAGATAAGTTTTGGGCTTCGTATATTAAAAAATAGCCTGGGAAAGTAATTATTATAATTTATCATTCTAATAAATTACAGCGTAGATTACTTATTTCAATTTGATAAATATTTCCTTCAATAAAATGTAAGATTGAAACATTATAAATTCGACACCAAACCTGATAGTGAATGACTACAATAAACGAGAATAGCTTATGAATGTATGTAAATACCAAAGTTACATACGATTACAGAAAACAGGGATAATATTTACATCAATAAAAATGCAAGGTGGCGAAATTATTTAGGAAATTTATAAATAATTAGAGTAGCGTCTTGTATAATTTTAATATAAAAACCTAGTCACTTTAATGAGGAAGTTACGTCTGAATTAATATAAGTCACTATATGCTAGTAACGTAGTTACCTAACTACTCCAAAATTTGAATCTGTGTTAGGCATTTCTAGTTTGGCATCAACAGTCTCAAATAACACGAGATTGTACATGGTCTTTCGAACCTTTATAAAAGTAAACAGAAGAAATTAACCGTGGTCCTTCGAGCCTTTAATAAACTGAACAATAACAGCCAGAAATCAGTGATCGTGAAATCTCCGGATCAAAATTTACGTCTCCCGAACAAGTTGATCAAGATCCAGTGCTACACATTTTAGGCTCCTCTAACATAAGAAGGAAAAACGTACATTTAAGAGAAAGTGTCCGAATATTGTTACTCCAACACCAAAAAAAGAAGCGAAGGTTTAGTGTGAAATTAAAAAAGCAAACGCACTTGCTCAACATAAAAATGACAACCTACGAAGTAGACAAGCTAGGTTTTCTGGGTTACGATCATAATACATTCGAGTATTTGAACCAATTAAGTTAAATCTGTAAGGTAATACCTTGATGGAAACTTGAATCAATTGAAAGCAGATGGACAACCAGCAAAACTTGCAAATTAGAAGGCAGGAAACCTGTCTTGCTAATACCACCCACTGCTGCTCCATCTAGAACAACAAATAAAGTAGCAAGTCAACATCAAGTGGTGCATCTTTCAGCAGGATAAAACATAAAAGTGTGGGATGACACATCCAAAGTGAAAAAGCTATTCAAATAAATGAGATACGATTCTTTCTTTCTCTACTGCAAAAAAATAGAAGTTAGAAGCCAACATGTTACAGAGAGGAGAGGAGCTACAGTGTATAAAGGAAAACCAACAGAACAAACAGTACCAATAAATAATGTCGCTGTAAAACATCAAAATCCCCGTATTCCTACCGGATATGAAGACTGGGTGTCATTAGATGAGCTATTCGATAAATCAGTTCATGTCAATGAGACACTATCTGATACACAGATGAGGCATTACCCCAAAGCGTACGTGGATGGAGAAGCTACACGCACATAACCGAGGAAAATTACAAAACCACATGGGAAATATTAGCATGGCTGGGGTATATCCTAAGCAAAACAAATGATTCTTCCGTTGTAAACTTCAGCAAAGACGAAATGAAAAAATCACTGAGCATATTATTGGTACTAAATCAAGATACGTTCACCTTTAAAATACAAGGACTATTCAAAAATAACAAAACGGAATATCTTGTCAGAAATAGTGAGGTTTTTCGATCCATTGGGATAGCATGACACAAAACACAGAAAAGAAAATTGGACCAAGTTCTTCTCTGAACTACATCTAGTAGAAGAAATACAAATTGGAATATGAATTCACTACGATTGGAAGTACGCGGAGCTTGTCTCGCATCTGAAAAAGCATGTGGGGGAGTAATCTACACGAAAAACAAAAACGGAAGAATTACCTTTCTTACAGGTAAGTCAAAAGTCGTACCAGTAAAAACAAAGCCCACATTTCCAAAGCCACAGCCCAAGATTAGGTATTTTTAAACTATGGTGACTGTCATTATCTATGATAATACGTGATGGTTCTTCTAAGTTTGGTAGCAAGAAATTCTTTAACCACGTAAGAACATTCTATTTGTTCATTTCTTCACCATAATCGATATTAGTAATTTTTCAAGCAAGAATGTGGGATGCTCCTTGAATAAAGCTTGCATCCACCACCACACACCTTGAGCAATAATTAAGATTGCAATAATTTTATTTCCTACTTATTTTATTCGCGTGCTTTAAGTTCCAGATTGAAATTCCATGAATTAATTTAATTGTCTTTCTAATGGCAAAAGTTGATATTTAGCACTATTTGTCTGAATGCACTGAGTGAACTTGTAAATATATTATTTTCTTTCGTAACTTAGTAGGATTTGTAATATGCTTCTCAACTTACTATGCTGGATCATGTTATAAGTTAAGTTACGTATTGATATTTGATCAAAACCTTGTAAATCAGTAACACGTTTCTGTCGTGCTTTGTTTTTTGGGGCTAGGTCGGGGTTCACCAAATTTAGATATTTATAATATGTACAAGGTGTAACAGAATGTAATGAGGAAGATTATGGGCAGATTCTACATATTCTCCGTTTTCATGATACGGGGTGTTTACATTTTTCCGTCTTTAATAGTTTATTTTACATTTATCGAAAACCCGTTGAGATATTAAAATGAGTTTTGGTACACGCAATTGTATCATTAAAGTTTACAATTATATGTACAAAATTATATTCTACAGCACTTACACCAGTGGCGTTTGTGCCGGGAAGTCTTCATGTTTAGGGAAAAAACTGTACGCCACTGGTTTTTGCAAAAGTTAGTGTTGCTTTCTTAAACCCAGATTGCTTCTGCTTAAAAAGTGCTTTTCGGACTTTGCGTTCTGACGTACCATTTTCGAAATAAAATTATGTTACTAATTAGTACCATACGCTATTTTGGGAATCGCATCATGTTAATAAATAGTAATCTAGTTGGCATTGTTTGTAAACGTCATAAATTTCTTGTTAAAATAAAACAGAAAGGAATGATATAAAGTGCCTAGCAATTTGAATTTGTTGTGTTTCGGTTAATTTTTAATAAGTTCTCTACAAAACAATGAATTATTCGGTTGAGGAATTGACAGATATTCGTTTTATGTGTGGAAAATCGGATGGAAATTCATACGAAGCAAGACGTCTCTATGAAGATGCATTTCCTGACTGTCAGTTACCACCTTGTGCAAATATCTTTGTAACCGTTCATAGATGATAGACAAAAACTGGAAAACTAACAGATATTTTTGTTAATATTGTGGCTCCCAGAACTGATCAAACCGTGAAAAATGAGAAAAGTGTTTAAAGAGCGGTTGATCAAAATCCTGAAAAAAGTATAACACATCTAGCAAACGAATTGGGGAACACAAATCACGTTAATGTATGGCGAATACTCCACGAGCAGCAGCTCTAGCCTTATCATTTACAAGCCCTTTCTGAAACAGATTTTCCGGTCAGACTACAGTATTGTCACTGGTTAAGACAAAAAAATGCAGAAGATCGGCAATTTATTTCGTTTATTTTGTTCACGGGCGAAGCTCCATGTACCAGAAATGGAATTTTTAATTTCCACAGTGAACATTACTGTGCGGATGAAAATCTATATATTATTCATCAATCGCGACACCAGCATAGGTTTTCAATCAATGTGTGGGCAGGAATAGTTCAAAATTATTTGGTTGGACTCTATTTTACCCAGAAGATTAGACGTGCAAGCACACCTGCATTTTTTACAGGAGAATTTACCCAACCTACTAGAAGCAGTGCCCTTTAATATTATTCAACATTTATGGTTTATGCACAGTGGTGCGCCTGCTCATTCTTAGTCACAATGTAAGAGATTATTTACACGTTACATTCCAAGAAAAATTGGATTGGTGGTGGCAGATCTATTTCTTGACCACCCCGACTTAAATCCCTGCGACTTCAAAGTATATACCGAGGTTATATGTGCAGATACTCCATCATTTTGTTGAGTTTTACATTTTATTGAAGAACGTAGTGAATTCTTTTGGCTAATATGTTAACCTTGTATTATCGCCTAATACTTCTATTTAATAAATATTTGCTCAAATATTAATTTTGGTAAAATTAATTTAAATTACAGTTAGTGGTGTAAATTTATCGCTACTGAATAGCCGCCCGTTTAATTTTATAACTGTACAAATTCTTTTGGTTAACGTGAGCTTGTATTTATTAAATTTTTATTCATACATCGGTAAAAAAAAACTGCTGGTAAAGAGGGAATCTGTCGCCCTCGTCTTACTCCTAGCCTCTCACGTTCGAAATAATTCTATCTTTATAATTACCTTCAATACTATATCGAACCCTGAAGTTATCTTTCACTGCAGATACCTTGTGCAGCGACTGGAGGCTGTGTTGGTTCAGCGTTGACCAAAGTAGAATCTGGACTTTGTTTCTTCCGTTTCAGCGCTTTGAATCCTATCTTCCATATCTTCGTTTGTAGTGTGAGAGGTGCATATCCTCGTTCTTTAATGTATCCCCATAAGAAGAAATCTAATGGGGCAAGGTCGCACGCCCTCGGAGGCTACTGGACAAAACCTCCACGCACAATCCGGTTTTGAGGATAAGTATCATCTGCCACCTATTTATGTCGTTTATCATTACTAAGCAGATGAAGGCGGTTAGGCAAAACTTCTTGGAGTAGTTGAAGGTAGAGGGGAGTGTTAAAAAAATACGGTCTAATAATTCTGTTGTGAATGCCACACCGAACATTTATGGAACAGTTGTTTTGGTTTTGCATTTATCAGATCCAGCACGGATTGTTTAGTACGTAATAGTGCATATTGTGACCATTTACAACACCATTGCTTCTAAACGTAGCCTCCTCATAAAACATTAAATAAGATAAAAAGTTTGGATTAATCTCAAGTTGAGCACTAATCCACTGGTAAAAGTTTACTCGTATTTCTAAGACATCATCGCGCAATTCCTGGTGTAATTCAATACGATAAGGGCGATACGTATATCTTGTAGTTGTCCGATTGACATTTGATTATGACGTTTCATATCATATTGGTTTCTAACGACCACTGACATGCGGGTTTTCTTCAATATGAAGCCGAATCTCAGTTCTTTTTCTTAGTTACTGGTGCACTATTTTGTGTTATACATAATCCACACTGCCAGTAGAATCGAATCTCTCCATCAAATTTTCAAAAGTGAGCCTTGTGGGTTGGTGAGTGACGTCGAACAGAATACTTCTTTCTGCATAACCTTTGAGCAAGAAGACAATTTTATGAGCTTATGAACCATATGAGTTAATTCAGTTTTAGAGTAATTCATTATTTTACTATTGAACACACAAAACTCTCACAATTTTAAAAGGCTACTAAAATACAATAACCATTGAAATATTGAATAATCTAGAAAAGTGGCTAGATGCAACCTTTGACAAAAAGAAATTAATTTTTCCAACTTCAAATGAGTCAGACCAAATTGTTTCGCGTTTCTCAGAAATAGGACCTGCGGTTTATAAAAGCTCTACCAAAACTACTAAAATTTATGCAGGGTGTTCAGAATGTGGCCCGAAAGTTTTTCATCTCGAAAATTTGAAAACTCAATTTTTTAAATAACAGTGGTTATTAAACATTAGGAATTATCACTTATTTTATTGAAGTAACTGTTAGAAACAAAAACTACAACAGGTTTATTAATAATTGTTGCAAAGCACAAAAAAATTAAACCGATTGTAGACAATGTAAAAACTACAATCTTGGGATGTATCAGAGCGTATTTTGAAAATTGGCCTAAAGATACTGAAAGAGAATTAAGAATTTCTGTAATAAGTTCCTGGAAAATTCGTGCCCACTAGTACAAAACTTACCGGCTAATAGACGATTGCAAAAGTAGGGAGTTTTGCGAATTTATGTTGGCACAAGAAAAAAAATTATTTGGACGGATGAAACGACATTTCACAGGAATGGTGTGTTTAATGTTCATAATTCCCAGTATTGGAGATTGGAGTGACAATAATATTCACAAATTTCGTGAAAAACTACTCTAGGGTTGCTGGAGCTTTAATACTTTTGCAATTAAAAATGATAGTGTGTTAGTGCTACATTTTTATGACAAACAATTTGTAATGTACCCAGGCCAGCCTAGTGACTGCACAGCTCGAATGCAGGAACAAAGTTAATGTGCGAACTTATTTAATAATGGTCATGAAAAACCACAACTAACGTTGTGCAAAAGAGTTGTTACGGCACGGACACAGTATTCTAACGAGAATATAATTCACACGTCATATGGTACATTTTTTATTACTTTAATTGGTTAAAATACAGAAACAAAATCGCAGAATAGGCTATTAAATCGGTGATAATTTTATCACCGCATGTTGACTGTCGCATGATTTTAATAAATAAAATAGTCTACTGTCAAAATGACAAATCGTTTAAAATTGTAGACTTTAAAAAAATATATTTTCTATTAACGTTCATTATATTCTCTTACGAAATATAACACGTGTCATGATTAATAATCGATGATAATCATAACACTCGTTATATTATCCCCGACAATAGATCAGACATATCCCGTGTTTACCTCGTCACAAGCGTGTGTGTCTAGTTTCTTATGCTATTATTTGATAGTGCTAGTGATACTATCCCCGAGAACATGATTTAGTATTGCCACAGTTATCTTCCATAGGTCAGCATTATGACAGTTTTACCCGAGAACCGATTTTACGCGTCTACTACATTTACATGGGAACATCCATCTTAAAGTATGCAACATTATTGGTGTGGCACTACTAATTTCTTGCATTTCACTAATAATCTTATTTTGTTGTCAGCGTTGTGGCAACGCTAGTTCTTTTATAAATTGAACTAGATAATAATTGAAATTTGTATATGATTCGTATTACAATACCATGGTAAGAGTGATTATTTCATCTAATATAAATTAATATCAATGATTTGAAAGTTAATATTACATCACACTCTTGTTATTTAATGTAGATAGGTATCTTGATTTCATTTCTAATATATTTTATTTTGACATTTCACACTTATAATGTAGCATATTTTAAGATGGATGTTCCCTTGTAAATGTAGCACGCGCTTTAGTATTGCCATGGTTATCTCCTATAGGGCAGATAGGAGATAACCATGGCAATACTAAAGCGCGTGCTCGCTGGAATACTGTGTGCGTGCCTGCTATGAAATATATCTTTTGGTTCTTTAATTGTAAATGCAGACTCTTAACATGTTGTAATGTTTACCTATAATACAGTTAGCTAACTGTATAACCAGGTGATCACCATTTATGAATACAGGTCTGTATTAAATTATTACTACATTGATTTATGAAGGTTAGGGTACGGTGATAGCAATTTAATATTGCAATAACAGTAGAGTCGAAATACATATTGATCTAGGTATTTATAATTAATACTGATACTTTATTTATGTTATTATTCTTGTTGTAGAATGCGATGAGGTTTTTCTTTGCAATGCTTTTCTTCAATTGGCAATAAACATAGCAGAAGTACTTCTTGCCTTCGAGTTGTGTAGTCACTAGACTGGTCTGGGTACATTACAGATTGGTGCTGTGACCAAGATGTATATGATTTTGCGGATGTCGTCGAGGATTCACTAATGTGTGGGGATTATTGCTGTTCGTAGTTAAACTTACAGGGTTGGTGGTGTCACGTTTAACTAGTCCGTCTGGATCTACATAGAGTTTGGTAGAGAACACAACGTGGACGAATTATTAAAGGTGTCGTTTGGTAGCAGCTGTTGAAATGGGAACAATATCAATCTTTCTCAATCATATCGTTGACATCACTACGAGGTTGAGGCGTGTTCATCCAGAGGAAGCGGTTGACTCTTATTTGGATTTGGAAAGCGAATGGTTGTCGTTAAAGAAATAGCAGCAAATATGTTACGAATCATAGACTCATTTTGCAAACAGCAGGATAATTTTAATGTCAGTGTATTGGAGACCATCAATTACTCTACAATAATTCGGGAAGTATCTGCAAGTTGCAAGGAAGCATCAGAAGAATGTTTTGGTGAGATAAACTCTGATGTTATGTTACGTTTTCGTATGAAGCAGGTAACATAGAGCCATAACTTTGATTAATCACTCGACACATTTCATTAGCTAATTGTAGTAGAGGAGACTGAATTCATCAGCATGTGTAAGATCAATCTTGTGTTATCTTTGTAAGAATTTGCCGATTATTATTACGTAGCTAAAGTGGACGCTTCCCATAGGTTAATGTTATTAAGAACTGGTTTTAACGATACAGCTTGTGATTAGTAACTGTTAAATTTATTTAGTCGGGGGAGTTTGACTCTCGTTTATAAATAAAATTTTTGGGATAAGAGCAATACATGATGTAGTAGTGCATAGTAAGTAAATATTGGTTCAACGTGGTCATTTTACTCCGATGGGTAATCAGTGAGTAATTATAGTCCCCTCATTTGTTCTCTATTTTTTGTGTCAGTTTATTGTGTTAAATGCTTTGTATATTTTTAGAAACAGATTTATTTCCTAGTTACAGTTACTTTAGTAAATATGAATTGCAATTTGAAAACTTAAATCTTCACATTTCTTGATAGCAAATCAAACTCTTGTTTTATCCTAAATTACTGTAGAGATAACTACACCACTGGATCTCTCCCTTTGCTTTTAATTGCGAGCAGACAGCTAATGTCAGGTACGTTCTTTTAATTCAAATACCGATACCATACTTTTACTTGAGTACAGCGTGATCTTGTGACGGTTTAGTTAACATTTCTCTTTAATGTTAAAAATTGCTAGATTTTCCGGTACAGTTAATGTAACTTCCAAGACATGTAAATTTCTCAAAACGCCAAGGGGAAAGTGATATGTACTTTGACAGCTACCGTGTGATATTTTTCTTATCACCAGCGAAAAGTTTTATAAGAAAGTCTTTTCTGATGTGATGTTTTCTCCGGAAGTGACACAATAGACTTCCTCCTCTTGTGAAACACACAACCAACTGTATTTAAGCTAACTGTGGGACGAACATAGAGACGCGTGCCAATATTAGGTCACATCTAGTTCATCATTGAACATTGCTCTTATTTTGGTGGTAAGTAAGAGGCGAGGGTATACATCTTAGTTTGTACAGGGTGTGAGTTTCGTGCAAACACAAAGATAACATTTTTCATAGTCAAGGTGCATTTTAAACCTGTTTTCTTTATTGATTAGTAATACTAGATTGTTGGTGGCGATGGGTCATAGAAAGAACTTAAGCAAATTCCATCTCTGCTTTGAATTTTTCAACGTAGGGGTCGAATTATGTTTTCTCATTGGTAGTTCAAACTTGTACCAGTTACTATTTCTGTGCAGATTAGTAAAATACAGTTGTAGTTCTATGTCCTTCATTAAAGTGAGTTGTGTCGTATGATATTCAATTGAAAACTAAACAAAGATAGGAACGATACTCAGGCATGAAATCAATTGTTAGTTTGGATGCATCGAAACCTGTTGGTAAGAAATTACATGACGATTAATATTGCACAATTTTGGATGTTTTAAAACTTTTATTTTATCGGATAATTTCTCTTTGAGGATGATCTTGATAGAAAGGTGAGTATTAAACGCCAATTGGAGAACTCGAACCGCTCGAATAGTTAGTAATACTTTTAATTCTAGTCATTAGCCGATGGTTGAAGACTTGTTGGGTTTTCACTACACCAATTAGTTATAAAAGTTATTTTGGTCGGCTGTTGTATATTTCGATAGTAGAAATAAGGTGTGCTTGGAGATAGGTTGTCAAGAAAATAATTGAGGGTCGTTGATTGAGATTTTTTAGAAACAGAATGAACGTTTTTTGGTAATAATTGAAATTAGTATGATTCGTATTACAATACCATGGTAAAAGTGATTATATCATCTAACATAAATTAATATCAATGATTAATAATCGATGATAATCATAACACTAGTTATATTATCCCCGATAATTTGAAAATATTACATCACAATTTTGTTATTCAATGCAGAAAGGTCTCTTGATTTCATTTTTAATATATTCTGCTTTGACATTTCACACCAATAATGGTGCATACTTTAAGATGGATGTTCCCATGTAAATGTAGTAGAAGCGTAAAATCGGCTCTCGGGTAAAACTGTCATAATGCTGACCTATGGAAGATAACCGTAGCAATACTAAATCATGTTCTCGGAGATAGTATAACTAGTGTTATGATTATCATCGATTATTAATCATAACACGTGTTATATTTGGTAAGAGAATATAATGAACGTTAACAGAAAATATATTTTTTAAAGTCTACAATTTTTTAAAGGTTTTAACGAGTGGTATCATCGATTATTAATAATAACATGTGTTATATTTGGTAAGAGAATATAATGAACGTTAATAGAAAATATATTTTTTTTAAAGTCTACAATTTTAAACGATTTGTCACTTTGACAGTAAACTATTTTATTTATTAAAATCATGTGGCAGTCAACATGCGGTGATAAAATTATCACCGATTTGATAGCCTATTCTACGATTTTGTTTCTGTATTTTAACCAATGAAAGTAATTAAAAATATACCATGCGACATGTGAATTATATTCTCGTTGGAATACTGTGTCCGTGCCGTAACAACTCTTTTGCACAACGTAAGTGGTCCTACCTGGTTTTTCATGACTATCATTTGGCTTAAATAAGTTCTCACATTAACTTTGTTCTTGCATTCGAGCTGTGCAGTCACTAGGCTGGCCTGGGTACATTACAAATTGTTTGTCATAGAAATGTAGCACTAACACACTATCATTTTTAATTGCAAAAGTATTAAAGCTCCCGCAACCCTAGAGTAGTTTTTCACGAAATTTGTGAATATTATTGTCACTCCAATCTCCAATATTGGGTATTAAGAGCATTAAACACACCATTCCTGTGGAATTTTATTTCATCCGCCCAAATAATTTTTTTCTTATGTCAACATAAATTCGCAAAACTCCCTACTTTCGCAATCGTCCCTTAGCCGATAAGTTTTGTACTAGTGGGCACGAATTTTCCAGCGTCTTATTACAGAAATTCTCAATTCAGCATCTTTAGGGCAATTTTCAAAATACGCTCTGATACATCCAAGATTGTAGTTTCTACATTGTCTACAATCGGTTTCATCTTTTTGTGCTTTGCAACAATTATTAATAAACCGGTTGTAGTTTTTGTTTCTATCAGTTACTTTAATAAAACAAGTGATAATTCCTAATGTTTAATAACCACTGTTATTTAAAAAAAATTGAGTTTTCAAATTTTCGAGATGAAGAACTTTCGGGCCACACTCTGAAAACCCTGCATAAATTTTAGTAATTTTGGTAGGTAGAGCTTTTATAAACCGCAGGTCCTATTTGTGAGAAACCCGAAACAATTTGGTCTGACTCATTTGAAGTTCGAAAAATTGATTTCTTTTTGTCAAAGATTGCATCTAGCCACTTTTCTACATTATTCAATATTTCAATGGTTGTTGCATTTTAGTAGGCTTTTAAAATTGTGAAAGTTTTGTGTGTTCAATAATAAAATAATGAATTAATCTAAAAGTGAATTAATTCATATGGTTCGTAGACTCAAAAAATTGTCTTCTTGCTCAAAGGTTAGGCAGAAAGAAGTATCCTGTTCGACGTCAATCGCCAACCTACTCGGCTCACTTTTGAAGATTCGATTCTACTGGCAGTGTGGATTATGTAAAACACAAAGTGGTGAATAGGAATACTAGTAACCAAGAAAAAAAACTGAGATTTTCTACGATTTTCTGGACACCGTGTATATATATATATATATATATATATATATATATATATATATATATATATATATAGAAGAAATTACAAATGATTTTAAAAATAAAACTAATCAGGAAGTCATAAGTGCAGTAGGCGGTGAAAGTTATATTGTTGGGGTCTGTCGCATTCTGTCACCATATTCGCAACGTTTGTTAAACAAAAAATAGTCTTAAGTAAACATTCACATTTACTTTTCAGTTAAGTGTTAATTTTTCTTTCTCTAAAACCTATTCATTGTATGGTTTGTTGTGGGTAATGACGGTTTACTGTTCAGATTGTTTATTTACCAGGCCCTAATTCCTCTAGATCCTATTGTTGTGGCAGGAATTGTAGCGTTGATACACGATGGTAGAGGACAACGTGAAACCGCCAGAATTGTTGGTAAGAGCCAATGTGCTGTAGAAAATGTGCACCAGCGCTATCAAGAGGATGGTCTTATAACCAGAAAATCCGGTTCTGGGCGAAAAAGAGTCACGAGTCAAAGAGATGATCGGTTTTTGTTGATGTCAAGCTTGCGGAACAGAATATCTACGGTTTTGCTGCGAAATCAGCTTCAAGAGCTTAGAGGTGTTAATGTTAGCGAATGGGCAGTTAGATGAAGGCTTAGTACTAATGGATTGTGTTGCAGAAGGATGACTACAGGGCCAACATTGACCCGCCAGCATCGAATAGCATGATTGGATTTTGCTCGAAATCACTTGGCATGGAAATATGATGACTGGAGCAAGGTACTCTTTACAGATGAGTCGCGTTTTTGCCTCAATGCATCAGACGGATGTCGACGATTATGGAGAAAACCCGGAGAAATATACTCATCCGTTTGTATTGACGTTAGACGTAAATTTGGAAGTGTGTCTGTTATGGTTTGGGCAGGTATCACTTCAGAAGTACGTACAGAGTTGGTTTTCGTTGCGAATGGCTCTCTAACAGCTAACAGATCCATAACGGAGGTCCTGGAAGATCACCTTATGCCTTTCATGGTCAGTATGGGCGAGTAAGGCATTTTGATGCATGATAATGCAAGACCCACGCTGTCAGGATTGTCCGTGAGTATCTAGATGAAGTAGGAATTACGCAGTTTGATTGGCCAGCATGCAATCAAGATATGAATCCTATCGAACATGTCTGGGATCAGTTAGGGTGACGTATCCGAAGGCATACACCAGCCCCAAGAACTGTCCAGAAGCTGAGAGATTTGCTATTGCAGGAGTGGAATAACATAGATCAGAATGTAATCCTTAATTTAATTCAGAGTATGTCTCGTCGAATGCAAGCAGTTGTTAATGCAGGGTGGGGGGGGGGGGGGTAATACAAGTTATCAATTATCATCAATTTTTCAATAGTGTTA